>BQNB010150899.1:0-15974 GCA_026074375.1 Tanacetum coccineum
TATACATATATATACATATATATACATATATGGCAGGTCTAATCGGATTTCAAAAATATAAAAAACGGTTTAATTTGACCTATTTTTTCCGACCAGAACCGGTTGAACCGGCTTGGTCGAACCGGGTTTCAAATCATTATGTTTAATCTCTAAACTATCAAACTTTTATTATTTTTCGTTTATAACCCATAAACTTTTTTATCACTACAACTATTTACCGCTAGAAATTTATGCGCTATGCGCGGGTATTCGTCTAGTATATACAAAAATATGTGTTGCCCTTTGATTCCTGATCTCGCTACATACAATATGTTGAACAACAACTAAATTATTACTGAGGGCCTATTTGGTTTTTGTATAGGTTTAGGATTTGAATACCAGCTATAATTGAGCTTTATGCACAGGTCACTGGTCAAATTTCATGTATACAGTCTTTCATATTAACATATGAAGCATGTTTTATTGACCAATTATTGTATTAGATTCCATGAGGTAAAGCCTATATCTTTTTATTGTTCATCTCAACTTATTTTTAAGAATACCGGAAACCCAAATACCTTATGTTAACAAAATCAATATGACATAATTTAGTCATATACTAAATAGTTGCGTACTTCTTAATTTAGCTGTCACATACAGTGTATACATATGTATCTCATTTGCATTACTCATATCATTTGAGACATGAAATTAAGAAATAAACAATAAGAGTAAGGGCTTGCGCAATACATGTCTTGACCAATACAATATATCCATTCTCTTTTAGGATATGCATGCCGCAACAGAGTCACCACCCTCCCTTTTACCAGATAAGAAACTTTTGACATTTGTTGGTTGGTCTACTATGGTGACAACAAAATACCCTCGATCTCATTGTTATTCTTCAAGTTCTAAGACTGGCTCAGTGAGATCTCATACGTGTTTGTTATCACTTCCAAAGGTATAGATCGGAAAACTGAGTTATACCCTGTGACTAGGCTCTTCATTGGAGACTTGTTGGTCTTGAATACCACCCACTCAAACCAGTTCTGACCAAAAATGCTACCACGGTTCAGTTGCTCGTCCAATACAGCTTCACCATTGTTTAACACAACGTGGACTTATCCGTCGCCGCTGTGCAAAAATAGACAATATCATGTTAACTATATATAGTCTACTTTAACCTTGCATTTATACATATTCACACATTGGATATATATTACCAATTAAATGTGGTTTTTTTGTCTTGACGGCTGCTAACAACTTGCATAGCCTAAAAAAACATTACTCCTCACTTGCAATTTTATTCTCATAATATAGTTCATGTCATCAACATCAAAAACTAAAAAAAGAGTTTCTTTTAGATTTACGCCCATTTTAAATATTATGAGGCCATTTAGCCAACTCTTTCAGTGACCTATGTTGCACGAAGGCTAATCTTTAAGCTACATAATATCTAAGTTTACAACCTAAAAATGTTAGAAGGATCAAATTACTTACCCGTTCTGCATATACTCGATTTCAGCAAATAGAAGTTCATTATGCAATTATGGAAAGATTAATGTTAGATTTCTGAATATCATAGATGAAAATGAATTATAAATGAGGATGTCTCTATACTTTTTTTGATCTGATCCTGCTAATGCCTTTCTCTAACTTAGTTTCAAGATTGTTGAGTTCCCTAGCGAACATAGCCCGGAATAATACCTGGCTTCAGGCCGATAACCATCTGCTACTGCATAATTGGAAGCGCCTAGACGATATTGCTGCCAAAAATGAAATGGCACAGGTTGCAACCACTATTGTTCCCGCTGTAAACGCTAAAAAAAGCAGCCTAAAGAATCAAAAGGGAAGGTGAGAGCATAAGATAAGATGCTAGTAGTTGCAACAAAATAAAGAAGTTATGCTTTAACCTTGTCCAATTCCATTGGCTTTAGCTGTTGAAATATATAATGCAGATTCATAGCTTCTATGGTCGTGAAACGTAACCATTGTTATCTCGGATGTCCAATTAATTGGCCAGCGAAAACCACGACCTTGTTACGCAAGCAGATTCCCAGGAAATCCACATAATCTCGTCAGGACACGTACCTGTTAAACATACATAATGTAGAATTATGAATCAATGAGGCATCAAACATACAACCTTGACCCCTAAACTTGTGATCACCACAATTTTACCTGTTTCAAAGCTCCAACATCGTTTGCGCCATCACCACATGTCAAAGTAATCATTCTGAATGATTTAAAAGTAGTAATGATAAGTTATTCTTGCTTTGGTGAAACCCTTGCAAGCACCTGGTATATAAAATAACAAAGTTAGAATAACATCATTACAACTAATAATCTGAAACTCGTAATTTTCTTATAATCATAACCTTCACGTATGAGAAATCATTATAATCATATTGTTTATATAAATCCTGAAATATTGTAACCAAAAGTGCTTATATTCAGCTTATTTTACTTGCTTAAAATATATCATATAAATGCATTACCTAATCAACCTGGTAACTGACTTGAGTAATCAACTTATTTCACTTGCTTACACTGCTTATAATTCAAACTTTCAAACATCTTATTTTTCCTTATATTGGACACATAACGCTAAAAGTGCCTTACCAACGCAATCAAAACCCAAAATCGTTCAAAACCAAATAGAAAGTCAAAAAAACCTAAAATTCTCAGAAAAAATAGAAGCCTTTGGTTGTAAATTATGGGATAAGAGTTAGGGTTGATGCTTACCTGACAATTACAAATTCGTTGTTGATATTTTCCCATTGTGTTTGCAATTAGATCTTCCGGCTAACAACAACAGAACAACATCAGTGCTTTCTCCTTCTTAGGCGGCTAGAAAAATAATGAAAATTTATAAAAATCAAAACCCAAAGAGAGATGCGATGAATGAATGTGTGTGAACACTGGCTATGTATTTTAACTTTGTAGATGTGTGAGTGGAAACAGATTTGAAGACATCTAGGAGGTAAAGGGAAGAGTGAAAATGAAAATAAGGAACAAAAACCCACATACCGTCACAACGATCACCTGCAAGATAAGAATCAAAGTGAATATCAACTCACGATCTGCTTGGTGTCGCTATGTAGCCATTGCTCCGATTAGCCGAACATGTAGAACAGCACTGAACGTTATCATATTAGACTAAATGTAGCTACATGAGATAAATTTATTGAAAACTAAAAAACGTAGAACATCATCGCCGGGATGCCCGAGTCTTTGATGCCACGTAGACTGGTTGGATGAAAAGAGAGCTGTGGGGGTGGTGGTGGTGGATGAGTGAAATGGATAGAGGTCCCCGGTGCTATCACATCGGAGGAGTAGACGACGAGTGCGGTAATCCTTCACAGAAAAACCAAATTCGTCAAATTCGATAGTACATTTATTATCACGTGTAAATTGGCGTACAGAAATTAAGTTTTTAATAATATGTGGTGTTACAAGGACATTTTGAAGATATAAAGGACGGTGTAATGATGGTAAAATGCTATGTCCAGAGTTGGTGACCGGGATGGTTGCCCCGTTACCAACAACGATAGAAGTATTAATGCGCTTATTAAAAATAGTAGTGAGGTTACCTGCGTCCGAGCTAAGATGTGAAGTGGCACCGGTGTCCATGTACCACCCCGAGTCCTCGTTATTGTCCGCATATCGAAGAGTGGTAGCATTAAAAGCATGTGGTATTGTAGTAGGCTGATCTACATATACGTTACCAGATGGACCATATTCCCAATAGCCGTGAGATGCACCAGGCCGTGGGCCTGTTGGGCCATAAGCAGAGTGAACAGGAGGCTGTGGAGCTGGGCCTAGAATGCTTCCAGTTGGGCCAGGAGTTGGACTAGGGCCTGGTGTAAAAGTATAATTACCTCCTGATGTATAAGTGTAGTTACCTGCCCACTGTGGACGAGTACCAGTAGCATGCAAAGGAACCTGTGAGCCATGAAATTCTTGTTGCATATGAGGACGATTCTGAGCATTCCATTGAGAGAGTTTTCTAGAGTGTAAAACACGATGATGAACATACTTGCATCGATCACCAAACCTGCAATGACCACTTTGAAAATTCTGCAAAAATTCCGTTGTAGAGATACCTTTATTATATTACCAACCCGAACCATTAACACAGTGGACGAAGATGGTGTATCTCGAGCTTGACCACGGCCTTGTTTGCGATTCAAACGAGACTCCTCGCATAGAACGAGTCTCTAGTAGGGTCAGTGGGTTTTTCGAGTGGCGAATGATACTAGCCACGTGGTCATATTTATCTCCTAGGCCATTGACAGCATACATGACAAGATTTTTGTCATCAACAGGTGATTCGATGTTGATAAAAAAGAGCAAGATTACTACCTTATCCTTTGAATATCAGCAATAGAAAAGACCAATTCCAGAATTGTATTCCTCAAAAAAGTTCCATCGCACGTGCTTCTTGTTGTCATAAATATGCCCCGCAAGGCTCTTCCAAACATTCCTGTGCGTTACATTGTTCTTAAGGCCAATCTGTAACAGGATAGAAATGAACCGTAAATCTGACTTCCCGAGTGAGTCTAGTTTTCTTCCATCACTCGCGTTAGACACTTGCAAACAAAGTGCATCGAGAAGCCTTGCACACCAAAGCTTGACAATAGACTAAAGAGATCACACCAACATCATAATTAGGTGATCGAGATCGAGCACAACGACATGGATTTTGATGTTAGTAACCCCAAGGGTTTCTCCATTTAACAGTGGTGGTGGGTGGGATTATCGGTTTACAACCAGGTGAAGGTGAGGAGGCGGTTTAGATTGTTGAAAGACAAAAAAAAAAAATTAGCAGAAATAGGCGTATGGAGGAGAGAAAAGAGGGAGGCTAGCTTATTTAAGATAGAAAGGAGGCTCGTGATAACCATGTAATTTGGTATTATTTCCCTTCCATCTCCATACAATTAGATACAATAATAGAGGAGAAGTACATGTTGCCCTAGATAGCTATACAATGGGCCATAAGGCCTTTGGGCTCATAACAAGAAATACAGGAAAATACAATACATACGATACATATATCCTCTAATAGGGATAAGAGTTAGGGTTGATGCTTACCTGACAATTACAAATTATTGTGTTTGCAATTAGATCTTCCGGCTAACAACAACAGAACAACATCAGTGCTTTCTCCTTCTTAGGCGGCTAGAAAAATAATGAAAATTTATAAAAATCAAAACCCAAAGAGAGATGCGATGAATGAATGTGTGTGAACACTGGCTAGGTATTTTAACTTTGTAGATGTATGAGTGGAAACTGATTTGAAGACATCTAGAAGGGAAAGGGAAGAGTGAAAAATGAAAACAAGGAACAAAAACCCACATACCGTCACAACGATCACCTGCAAGATAAGGAAAAGGTAGGGAGAACAGACGAAAGAAAAAGTATCTAGAAATACGACTACCGATACGTATAGATACGTGAAACGTCCACAGGAAAATAAATGAGAAAATGAAATAAAAGAAGCACCGCGTACTTGACCAAATGGAATAGGCTCAAATAAACCCAACACCAAAACGACAAAAGGTAGTGCCTTTTTTGTAACAGTATTTAGTATATCTTCTAATTTAGATTTGGATTTGGTTTAGGATTTGAATTTTAATTTGATAATGGAGAGAGAAAATAATATTTAAAAATATATTATAAATTAAAATATATTATATAAAAAATAAAAAAAGAATAATAAGAGGATGAAATTTGAGATGGACCACACAAATTGAATCATATCAATAAACCAAGGCATATGTCCTGGAATTCTAGATGCCTATGTATTCGGATATATCCCCAAAGTCAAAACTGACAATATCACACCAAACATCAGTTTTTGATTTAAAGCCCAATTCTAAAATCCAAATACCCATACCAAACGGACCCTGAATTTATATAACCAAGAGTTGAATTTAATGGTAGATCACATGTTAGAATGTTTCGCACGATCATTTATTCAACTGTGAAATTAAATTGTTGTGTGTATATTATAAAATGGTACTTTTCTTTCGGAAAGAATTACCAAAACTTGTATAGGTATGAGGTATTGTAAAATCTACCTTTAAAAGGACAAATGAAGTATACAATCAATGTTTATATAGTCCTGAAAAAAGTGATGATGCTTAAGACCGGGCGTAATAAGATCCTCTAAGATCGAGTCTTCGGACACCAAAAACGCATCCTCCTTGTAATGGGGGTCCCCCAAGACGCGTCTAACATGGGAAAAATGCAAGGCTTAGTCTCTACGATCGAGTCGTGAAATGTATTTTCTGTGTGTGTGTGTGTGTGTGTGTGTGTGTGTGTGTGTGTGTGTGTGTGTGTGTGTGTGTGTGTGTGTGTGTTTGTTTTGGTGGGGTTCTTAGTGCAAACGATATACCAATCTAAACCGTCATTTCCAATACTAGCTCAACACATAGGATTATCCGACTCTCTTCGAACATATACTATGGCCTTACTCTTTAAGCTAGTTGTGACATTTATTTTTTTTGGTGAAAAGGTGAACATATATTAACTTCATGAAAACAATTACAACAAAATAAAGAAAGTAGAATTGGACACGCCTAAAACTCTATACAACTGACTGCTAACAACACAAATCTGAAACTAAAACTATCTCGGATACAACTATAAGCAGATGTGTGATACACCTTATCTAATATCAGACAAAACAAATTTTCCTAAACATGTCCACCATTTATTCACCATATCATAATCTCTTGACTACATTTCCTAAGTAATATAAACCCAAAGACCACTCAATCATTATCCACACTGATCAAAGGATTCAGATACTAGGCATCATCAAGTAGGTTATAGAGCATCCCTGTACTCCTAAAAATAAAAGGCTAACCCACTAGCTGCGCGATTTCCTAGTCCATTTATACCCTATAATAGCCAAATATCAAGCTACAACTCATTATTTGACCAAAAAGAGTAAAGAGGTCAGGCATCACTACCAAGTAATACACAAATCTTCCTTTTGAAACATCTTACACCTCCTCACAGTACAGTAAAGCCTAACAAACGAAGCCACCCGTACTCTAAAAATAAAAGGCTATACCCAACTAGCTACATTTCCTAGCCATTTACCCTTAAAAGCCAAATATCAGCTACAACCTCATTATTTGACCATAAAGAGTAAAGAGGGTCAGGCATCACTAGCCAAGGAATACACATCTTCACTTTGAAACCATCTTACCCTCCTCACAGTAAAGTAAAGCCTAGACAAAGAAGTCCCATCTTGCATGACTCTCTATTCCAGGCTACTTACTTCACACCAAGCTTACTTAACCTTCACATCAGGCAACCTACTTTATGATAATAACCCCTATAGACTAATCTTAATGGACTAAAAAAACATAGTTTCCACCCTTGGCCAAACTGGTCTGCAAGCACCATTAAGACAATACAAAGGAGAAAGTTATCAATGTACAAGGCCCTCTAATGTAATGAGCTTTAAATTCATCTCATTAGTTAAAGGAATATTACTGAGAAACAGGTCAAAACCTCATACTAAAGCAGTCATATTCCATGAAATTTTCCAACTGCTTCTAAAACTATAATCTAAAACAGGGCATTCTTAAGACATTTAAATATCTAAAACTTTTAAGAGAGAAAGCAGACTTGTCTGATTACTAAGTCATCAACCACCCTTCACTTCCTTATCCTTCTGTAATTAAACCTATTGCTTTCTAGCAAATTGACATTCTACACAGGCTCAGCTTGGAGGACATTTGCAGTATTCTTGACTGTGATGGATACCATTTTTTCTTTGTGCCCTTCACTCAGTATTCCAAATAGTTTCTCTTCATTTCTTTTGTAGTTATTAAAAAATCTCCAGTTTCTCTCTTGCCATGTATAGTATACTGCAGCAGCAAGACATAATTTCCTTATAATTCCCTACACACTTCTTTTATCTTTCTCTTTGCTCATTACATTAACAATATCCTCCCATTTGTCTTCCTTAATCTTTAAGTTGGAAATAGCACAGACCTTATTCCAAAGCTTCTAAGCATATTCACACTTAAAAAAATTAAATGATCATAGGAGTCAGCTTCTTTTTTACATAAACTGCATTCAAAAACCTTGTTTGGGTACCACTTTGCCATCCTATCTTGAGTACATAATTTCTTCTTTGTAGCAAGCCATAGGATAAAAGTGTGTTTTGGGATACAGTTTGGATGCCACACAAGATTATACCAACTAACCTTGTTATCATTGCCTCTTACATCCTTCCAAACAGTATTAGTTAAGAATGTTCTAACATTACCATCATTATCCACCCAAATAGGTATATCAAGACAATTATTTAGAGTTTGACCTATTATATTATTGAGCCAAGGGAATTTAACTAACCAGCTTTGAGGCCATTTCCATCCATTTACATCCAGTACATCGGCAATGTTATCTTGATCATGAAAACCAGCATAAAAGATTTCTTTCTTACTAATAATGTTGGATAGTGAACTTCCATTGTTCCATTTATCATTCCATACATTAATATAATTGCCATCACCAATTTTGTATCTCATATAACTACCTACCAATTAGTTTCTGAGATTGAGCAAACATTTCCATCCCCAACTGTCTTTAGAGTCAACAAACACATCCTAAACACTCATGTTTTTCAATTTTACCACATTAATCCATTTGACCCATAAAGACTCTTTTCTGGATGCTACATTCTAAAGGTGCTTAACAAGCAAAGTTTTATTCCATAATTCCAAAGATTTGAAACCTAACCCCCCTTGATCTTTTAGTTTACAAACATCCATCCAAGCCACTTTAGCCTTACCTTTACAACTCTCCCCATTGTTCCATAGAAACCTTTTGAAGAGCTTTTCAATGTCATTAATGACTGATTTAGGGAGAAGAAAGACAGACAAAAGCTATAAGTTAAGCTCTTCCTGCATAGGACAAGCTCTTGTTCTTCCAGTCACTTAGCTTTTGCTAAATTTTATCAACAAGCTGTTTGCAATTAGCAACTCTAATATTCTTAGTAACCAAAGGAACTCCTGGGTATCTCATTGGGAGCTTGCCTTCTTTGAAAGGGAGAATGTTACTGATTGTATTCTTTGTTTCATCATCCAAGCTACCATAGAACATAGTACATTTCCCAAGGTTTGGGTACAATCCTGAATCTGCACTAAATTTATCCAAAGCCTTCTTTAATGTTTGCACTGATTTAATACCACCATGACATAGCATTATCAAATCATCTGTAAAACATAAGTGTTTAATCTTTAACTGCTTACAACCAAAATGATACTTGAAAGCTCTTTCCTTCCTGATCTCATCTTTCACAAACAAACTAAGCATTTCTGTTACCATAGTAAAAATATAAGGGGATATAAGGTCTCCTTACCTCAGCCCTCTACCACCTCTGAAGTTTCCAAATCTCTCACCATTAACACATAAAGTAAATTTTAGAGTAGCAATACAAGTCATAATCCACTCTATCATTTTGCTTGGAAAGCCAAATCTTTTCATAATATCTTCAATGAATAGCCAATTAATTATATCATATGCCTTTTGAATGTTTATTTTGAAAGAACATCTTTTAGGCCCATTCACACAATTATATCCTTTTAGCAGCTCTTGAGTTAGAAGGATATTGTCAGTTATGGCTCTTCCGGGAATAAAAGCACTTTGATTATCATCCATAATTTGACTAAAAGTTGATTTAATCCAGTTGGTGAGAATTTTGCTAATGCATTTATATATGACATTACAACATGCAATAGGTCTGAAATCAAATACCTTTTGAGGGGTCATAGATTTAGGAACAGGAGCAATCAGAGTGGCATTAACTTCTCCCAAAAGTTTCCTAGTCAAAAAGAATTCTTTGATGGCTGCACATAAATCTCCTTTAATAGTTTCCCATGACTTTTTGTAGAACTTAGAGGTGAAACCATCAGGTCCCGGGGCTTTGTTATCATCAATATCATATAAAGCTTTCTTGATCTCTTTATTGGTAATCTCTCTAGTCATAAGAATAACTTCTTCATCAGTCACTTTTTTCTCATATAGATAGGCATCTTCTTCCTTTAATTTAGTAATTGCAGGGTCAATGCCCAAAAAACCTTCAAAGTGTTTCATAAATTGCTCTGCAACATCATTATTTTCATATCTTATTCTATCTTCTGCACATACTGACATAATTTTGTTCCTGTATAGCCTTCCTTTGAGAACTTTGTGAAAATATGCAGAATTCTTGTCTCCTTCTCTTAACCAAGTAACTTTTATTTGTTGTCTCAAAAAATTTTCCTCATCTGTACCAGCTTCCTTGTATTCGCTTAAAACTTCAACTCCTTCAGCCCTCAACTTTTTTATTGTAGGATCCATATCAATTTTTTCTTGCACATTATGTAGCTTATTTTTCAATTCAACAACTTTCTCACAAAGGGTTCCTATTTTTCCAATTCAACTTATTCAGATGTGGTTTGAGAGCTTTTAATTTTTTCACCAATCTGAACATATCATGACCTTGGATATCAATATTCCATTTTTCCTTCACTAATTCCTTAAATTCCACCTTATCAGTAACATAGTTAGCCAATCTAATAGAATTATTTTTCTTTTTCATAGCTTGGGGGATTTTTAGAATAGCTGGGCTATGATCAGAAATACCACAAGGGAGGAATAAAGCATTCGCAATCTTGAATTGGGTCAAAAAAATTGTTATTCCCCATGACCCTATCAATTTTCTTTAAGACATTGGCATTTGGATTCAAAAGGCTTTTCGTCCAAGTAAAATTGTAGAAACTAGAAAAAGGGATGAATAGTTTTACTGATAACGCTCATTTTATACATATTTTTATATGCGTTATATGTGCTTTTATATATATTTATTGGTTAATTATATGAACTCTCGATACATAATAGACTATAGTTGCCTTTGTAGGTTCATGTGACGTATCGTGGAAGGAAACATAAGGAAACACGAAGATTTAAAGCTTAAATGAAGAAATAACTCAACTTAAAGATCTCCTCAAAACATATCCACTGTTTTGGCCATAACTTGAGCATACCAACTCGTATTGAGTTGGTTCAGGCGGCCACGTAACCAGGAAATAATTATCTACAGCTTTGATTTTTTGGTCTAAGAGCTGAAATTGGGGTTAAGTGCATCGGTTTTACAAATAAGTGCGACATACTTTTCTGTCATAAAGTACGACGCACAAAGAAATAAGTGTGGCACACTTTTTGTCTGATCAGCTATTAATGCGAATTTACTCCCAAAAACCGATCATAGACCCCCCAACTCGGTCCCAGAGTGTTGGAAAACTATAAATACCCCCTCTTTGGTGCCTGAAACTTCATATCTTACACATACTATCTCGTAAATCAATTAGGAGAGGAGGAAAGAGTGGTAAGGATCCTTGGATCCTATGATCCAAACACCCCTTTATCTCACCAATCCCCAAACACTATATTTCCTGAACGTAAATACATCATACCATGAGGATTAGACGATTCACACCAATTTCTAATTCCTTTACTCTATTAAACCCGTTACCAAACACATCATTTGGCGACGTGTTGTTGATTTCTAGTAGGGTAGTCATAGCCCCTCGGGTTATTCTAGTAGGTTCGGATATTGGTTGTTTGTGGGAACAATTGGTTATTGGTTTGGTTATAATGTAGTGTTTGTCATTTGTTTTGGCAATATATGAAATATGATATAATATTTGGATGATTTTGCTATGACTTGTGAATATATATGTTTATGAATTCGATGTTATCTTTGCTTGGATCATTTTTTTATCTTTTGATATATCATTACAATTGAAATAGGCCGAAAGGGTTAATTGTCTTGATGTATTTTGAACCATTTGTCTATGGCTTATCAATATCATACTTGTGAGAATTGTGTGGTAAATCGATAAATAACCCAAGTAGAATTATGTTTAAGACCCTTCCTTATGTCGACCGACCGGGTTGGGAGGAATTCATATGTATGCATATTTGATATAAGTCATTCCTAATGCACTCGTGATGATGTAGTATATAGGCCGAAAGGATTCTATGTTATCATTGGTAGATATGCATGTTATTATGATTACCCATCATATATGACTTGTATGCTTTGTTCATATAAAGTCTTGCTCTATCTCTATCTATTTTGTTATGTAGATCATGCCTTGTTACTTTCTTTGCTTTATACACACGTTTTGGCTATATGATCTGTGATAATCATTTATCTTTGTTACTTGATAAACAATCTGTGAATTGCTTCAAATCCTGTGGAACGACCTGGACTTACCTTAAACTATACTATACACGAAAGGGTATACTTGCCCGTGTTGTATTTTTAGTAAAAATCGGTATTTCTAGTATTATAAATTTAAAGCTTGTAAAACACACATCATTTACCGTTTAAAATTTGCTTTACAAAATTTAGTTTGAGTTTATGTAAAGTTGACGATATTGATTGTTGGTATGATATATGAAGTAAGTGTAAAATGCAAGTAAAGTAAAAAGAGAGTGAGAAAGATAAAACTGAGACACAAGCGTTTATAGTGGTTCGGCTACAAGGACACCGTCCTTGCCCTACTCCACTCCTCGAGTCACCTACTCGAGAGTTAGTAAACACTAGTCACCAATCTTCTTTTATCGGCGGAGAAACCTCACAACGTCGCTTACACCCTTTTAACAGTACAAAGCTAAATACCGGATTCTAACAAAGGTAGAATCAACCCAATGGAATCACACTTTTTTTATAAGGATGATGAATGAAACTACAACAACTATATGATGTACAAGATACAGAAAAGTGATATTGAGATGATGTAGATGCGAAACAAGGTTGCTTGAACTTTGATCGTCTCGTATGCAAATTCGGTAATTTTTTTTATTAAGAGAATTACCTACAAATGATATATGAAATCTATCTAGATCTGAAAACAAGAGAGAAATCAGATTATAAGAGAGATTAGAATGAGAATGAATGAGTAAAACATGATAAATGGCTTGGTATTTATAGATAAAAACTAGTACCGTAGCACGGTTCCATCGGTTCCTTTGCAGAAGGGAACCGACCAGTGTAAGTACATGGAACTGGCATGTCCTGTAGCCAGGTTCTAGGCGGTTCCTTTTACCAAAGGGAATTTGCTAGTGTAAAGTGATAGAACCGTCATTCTGACACAAATCCGAATTTTAGATTACTAAATCTTAAAATATTTTGTGTAATCTTGGTAGATTTGCCTAAGATATGAGGAGGTGATTATGTCACCAATGATGTAAAATATTTTACAACATTTAAAAGTCTAAGATATGAAATATATGTGTGATGTTTATGAATGGTTTTATTAGTCTAAAGCTTGTGAATTATAGATTTTAACTTGTAACGATTTTATGTTTTGCTATCGACAAAACACGAGAAGGTCGTAAGATAGAAATAAATGTTTTTACTGGTTTATTTGCATTAACAATCTCCCCTTTTTGTTGATGACAAAACATAAAATTATTGGAAGTAAAAATTAGCGCGAGAAGGTTTAAATTGAAGTCTTTTTACTTTCCTTCTCCCCCTTTTTGTCGAAACAAAAAGTTTGTTGACGAAGGTCTAAATAAAAGATGCAATGATATAAGTAAAGGGTTGATTCAATGAGAATCAATTGTAATGGATTAAGTATGAGTTGATCCTAAGCGAATCAAAAGCAACAATGAGAGTTGATTCAGAGAAAATCAAGATGCAATGCTCCCCCTTGACGGAGGCATCCTTTTAAGAGAGGGAATCATTCAAAGAAATGTAATGCTACAAGAAGAAATCTTAGTGAATCAATTTTGTTTCAGTTCCCCTTGCTTTGAGAGTACCTATAAAAAAATGTTAGAAGCAAGAAACGAAATTCACTACTGTAGAACCGGTTAGGACGGTTCTATCTGAGGAATTACTGTAGAACCGGCTAGACAGGTTTTCAACTTAGGAAAGGAACCTTCCTTCCTAGTCAAGAAGGGAAACCGGCATACTCTACAAAAAAGTCAGATATTTGACTTTTGGAAAATTATTAGTATACATAATCAAGATAATTTGTAGGAAAAAGAAAGGCACAAACATCGTTAAATAAGAACATTCATTCCTTGTAATGAAATTATCGACCATTTTCAAGACATTTTGTCTAATACAAAAATGTGAAAAACTAAGGACAAGGATTAGTTCTTAGATTGAAGAAAAGAAATACAAATATATTTTTATTTATTTCCTACATTAAACTAATCTAAGTATGGTTTTTGTGAGCTAGAATATCGAGGCGTTCAAGAATGTGGTTGAGGATAAACCTTATTTCTTCACGAAGGTCGTTGATAATCACTTGCGTGCTTTGCAATGTACGCAAAACATTTCATGGTGAGAATGGATAAACATTGTTTTGATCCAATGGCTGAAGATGTGGTGGCAATGGTTGGGAAGAGGTTGTTCCATGACGGAAAAGTGGAGGTGTTGGTTAGCAAAACGCTCGATAGTATCAAACGAGGGTTGCGGTGGTGGTGGATTGGCAGTCTGTAGTGGTAGATCTTCGAGTGAATCGAAAAAGGGGTGAGGTGATATGGGAAGAGTAGAGAATATTAGTTCAACAGGCTCCAAGTTAATGGATAATGGAGATGATTGTTTAAGAAGGTTTGTTGATGGTTGCCGGTGGCAACTCAGAGGTCAACTGTGGAATTTGTGATTGCTTTAGAATTGTTTAAAAGATGATTCGAGGAAATTTACATCAATGACGTATAACTCTACCACATCATACCTTGTCACTTAAATTGTTGAGCCACGTCCTCAATTTGGATTTACCCTATGATTTTGACGGGTAATTTATTGAAGAAGACGATGAACAGTAAAAAGGAATTCGCGCCCTTTTTTAACTGTTTATATCTTTGTTTGACCCAGGGGTTTGACTTGGTTTTTATAAAAAGAAATGGGACGGGTGCATTTGGGCTTGGTTTTAAATGGGTTGATTATTGAGATAGCGACCGTTATCTCTTATAATAACGGTGTTAGGGCTTAGAGATTTTTTTTGTGAAATTAAGTTTAACATTTAGGGTATTTTGAGGATTTTGTCTTTTTGTGGTTGACCAATGTTGACCAAGGATTGACTATGTTGACCATTGATAAATACTTCCGGATCTTTTGTACTCTTTCCGTTCTCGTGTTCGTGTTTGTCCGGCTTTGACCGTTTTCTTGTGATTTTTGCATTATCCGTACCTACACATTCACAAACAACAAAATACACAAATACAAGTATATTTTTGCACATTTTGATAATTTAAGGGCCATTTTGGATATAATAAAGATATGTGATTTCTCACATATCAGTTATCTTGACTCAAAAGAAAATATAATATTGAGATAACTCGAAGTCTCCTTGATTTGATGTAGCTACGATTGAACGTACCCGGAAAAACATATTGATTATGTATTTCTTTTAGCATTCAAGAGACATATGTTGTGATGCATGAATGAAAACATTTTTATTTTATATCAAACAATGCAAGAAAATTTTTAATGTGTGTCTTATTCGTGAGAAAGTTTTTGAAAATGTTTGTCATAATCGGGTCTTATGTAAAGAAAGTTTTAACTATGCATATGCATACATAATAGTACAGAGTAACGATACATATAGTAGAGTGATGAAATTCCCGAATGGTTTATTTTTGAGTGTGAAAATAGAATCCTAGACTCAGATAGAGAAGAAAGAATGCAATTATTATGATTAAAGGACTAGTGATTCAGCTATTCAGGGGATCGGGATTGATCAAACCAAATGAGATAGAACATTGTTTATTTCTAGTGAGAGAAAGTAGAGAGAGGGTGAAAGGAAAACTTGTAATTTATTATATTAGAAAGAGAAAGAGAAAATACAAAATGAACTTCCACCCACCCCCCATCGAGAGACATGGGGGGTGTCACACCCCCAGACGGGGCCTGGACGGAATACGTGTCCGAGGGCGTGACGTCATCATACTTCGAACACAAGGCACAA
>BQNB010150900.1:0-15974 GCA_026074375.1 Tanacetum coccineum
TGATATCCACTTCCTGCACAATACAAATGCAAAACAAACATATATTTGGCAGTTTTTGTCTGTTTTTGGTCATTTAAGCTCGTTTTTAGAGGTAAAAGATATGTGTAATTAAGCACTTATCAAGAGCCTAAAACCGCCTTTAGTAACGTGAGACGACCTCCTATGGAGAGGGTATTAATCTTCCACTTCGAAAGCCTAGACTTAATCTTACCAACCATATCATCTCAAGCATTGATCTTAGACATATTACCTCCAACCATAACCCCTAAGTATTTGAAAGGGGCTTTCATGACCGAACAACCAATGGAGGCAGCCGCTTCATTAACTAAACTGCCGGTGACACCCACTCCTAGAAGATTGCTTTTCTGAAGATTAATCTTCAACCCCGACGCCAACGAGAAACAATGGAGCATTTGAATAATACTCCTTAAGTTACTATCCGTCCACTCACCAATAAATACCGCATCGTCCGCATAAAAAAGATGAGAAATCGAGAGAGCAGAATCAATTTTAATACCAGTGAATATACCAGCCTCGACAGTTCTAGAAACCGACAAATGGAGCGATTCCATAACAAGAATGAAGAGGTAAGGAGCCAAAGGATCCCCTTGTTTCAGACCGCAATGAAATTGAAATTCTGAAGTAGGACTTCCATTAACAAGAACAGAAGCCATACCTGAGATTAAACTTCCTTTTATCCAAGAGCGCCATTTAACACCGAAACCAAAAGAAAAAAGAACATCATCCAGGTAATCCCACCGAACTGAGTCGTAAGCTTTGGCAAAATCAACTTTGAAAACCATGGCTTGCTGCTTTTTATGCCTACACCAAGAGAGTAACTCATTTATAATAAACGGCCCATCAAGAATCTGACGGTTAGGGAGAAATGCGGTCTGAACATCTGAAATAAGGTCCGAAATAACCGAAGACAAACGAATAGCAAGAATTTTTTCGTCACGGAAACTTGATATAGAATAACCCTGACAAGTTAAGCTAATAGCCGAAAATCACTCACGGTCCTTGGGATCTCTGACTTTTTCATAATCAAAGTATCAAAAAAGCATTAAACAACCATTAGCAAAAGAGTTTCATGCCTGAAAAACCACTCTACCCGCTCAGCACGCACATATCGGGCCCAATGAATCCCAATATTTGCGAAAGATTCAAAAGTGAACCCGTCCGGCCCAGGGATTTATTTTTCGCCACACTCCTATACCGCTTTGCGAATTTCATCAGAGGACCCATTTTTTCCAGATCAGTAAAATTGTCACAGTGAGCAGACGGGAACCTGAAATTCAGGCCGACAACGGACTCACGCCCGTGCCTTGGAACCCTATTAGCAAGTAGAACGGAATTCTTCTTTTAAACAACGATTAGGCTCATCAACCCATTCTCCTCAACCAGAACGCCTTACTGATAATGAAGCGCCTTACCGATTAACAATTACCATGAAAAATTTTTGAGTTCTCATCAACCCTCAACAGCACCACTGAATCTTAGCCTTCCGCATTTGGCACAACAAGCAGTGGACATTGATATCTTAGCATTTGTTTCGTCGTCAACTCCATCCGGGGAAAGAAATATCTCATCAGACACTCCACCTTGATCTAAAATATGCTCAATACTACTCTAATTTCCTCTTGAATCAATTAAACCTTACCGACTGTTTTTTCGTTTATGAACAGCACCCATGAACAATTTTCCTTTTCACCATTTGCAATTCGTTTTGAACCGCACCATAGCCCATTAGAATCCTCAAGACAAATGAATTCCAAGCATCCCTGACCATATGCTCAAAAACCCAGGAAGGAAACCAAAATGATACAACCTAAAGGGGGTTGCACCCTAATCTGTAACCATCTCACAAGCAAAATCGTCCGGGTGTATCCACAGATTCTTATCAAGAACATAAGCTGAAATAAGCGGAATAAAGAAAGAAAACCGTTCCCGAAACCAAGAACCGATTCAACTTACTCATTTTTACAGCCGACGGATGAGACCAAGTGAACGAATAACCTTCCAACTGAATCTCCACAAGCCCCGCATTGGAAATAAAGCTATTGAACTCGTTAGCCCCATGCACATTAAAAACAGAACCCATCCTTTCTCTCTCGAAACGGACTTCATTATAATCTCCGTAGACCAAGAACCTCTCCATACCACCTAGATAAAAAGACCCTTTAAAAAAAAAAAAAAAAAAAAATAATATAACTCCACAAGAGACGTTTATCAGTAGCGGATTGAGGGGCATACACAGATACAATGAGCAACTTGGTGTTATTTGGAACCCAAGTCCCATATAAAACAACAAAGTTATCAGAGATAATATGTTGATCTTTACGAAACATAAGCGGATCCCATAAACATAAAATACCCCCTGAATTACCAAGGGCCTCACTAAAAACATGATCAAAACTCTAACTATTGACCCCCACAGAAAATTTTAGCCTCCATACAGAAATTTCTTCCATTTTAGGTCTTGTAAAGTCACAGAAACTCACCTATTTATAATTCAACTCCCTGGTCCATTCCTTTTTAGCCTTGAGCCCAGACCTTGGATATTAAAAGACAAACAATTCATTGGAAACCCTACGATCTCCCTTCCGAACCAATAATCCTCTCCATATCTTGTTAGGCAGCCGTCCATAAAGAATCCTATAGCTGACCTACCTTTAATCATGCCGTCAAGAACTTCCAACAAGAACCTCCCTAATGCGAACAATGAATAGGAGGCTGCTCCCAACAGAGAAATGAATACACGTCTGCTGTACCGTGATCCTCCATTAAATCTCTCTGAACCAATGACAATTGACTGACATGTTGAAGAATTCTCCTTGCCGACTTACTAGAGGTCGAACAGATGCAACATCAGGGCTATCTGATTACAGTTGGAATATCATGGCAGGAGTGAAACCCGGAGGATAAGATACTGTTGACCAATCCGTTTCTTTATGCTTCGTTTTACGTTTGTCAAGCAAGCCGAAATATTCAGGGATCAGCCGAAACCTTCCTTAACATTAGAAGTTTCCCCATGATGATGCTCTGGACACCCTTATCTTTAACCATTATCTACCAAAAATATATGTGTCCGAAATACCATTCACTATCATGCTCGTCGCCGAGATTCAGAGTTATTAGCCTCTTCGTTAGCCTTAATAAACTACCGTCATCCGATACACAACTCTTGCTCAGGAACTTCTGTTGAAGAAAGAGGGGGACCAAACAAAAATTTTTCATTGCACGACCCAAAAAAACCTTCCCTTTTAACGATAAGCTTGAAAAAACTATTCCAGATGTTCGCCGTATGGCTGGTCCATAGATAAAAATGACGTGTTCCTTGCAAAAAGGTCCTCATACCCGTCTTCTAGTACAACTAATTCTCCCATTTAGACCCAATCTTTTGAAAAGTTGAACGAGACCAAGCGTTTAAGGGAACTCCTTCAATGTCGACCCAAACTATCCGCTCTTTAGAGCCGCAAATCATTTTGGCATTACAAAGCTGCGAAACCACGACTACCTACCAACATGTTTCATGAATTTCATTTAGACTTAAGAAGAATTCACTCAATCATAACACCACAACCCTCCTAGATAAATAAATAGGATAAAGGAGTAAAGAAAAAAGAGAAGAAAAAAAGAAAAAAAGAACAATACAAAGAAAAGCAAAATAAAAGACGAAAGGAGCAATAGAACAATGCGAGTGTTATGAAAACCCTCATTAAACAAGAGCACCTGCAAGTTAGAAATGGAGAAAATTGGAGAACTTCACCCATGACCAATTCGCGAGATCCCTGTTCACTAGGCAAAATCGGCTAAACCCAAAAACGGTTTTCAAATAGCTGCAAAAATAGTCCCTTTAGTTCACCTTGATGCTGGCAATAGGCTGCATAAGAACTGATGCAATACCAGAGGCGCCGACATCACTTTCTGAGGGATAGGGGCTATGAGCCTTTTCACTAACGAGCCGATTACGGATAAGTGGAAAACGACCCAATCCAAATAGTTCTTTGAGATTCTCAAATACGACGATCAAAACTGAGAACTTTGATGAAACAAACAAAAGCGAAACGCTTTACCAAATTCCTGCTTTAGATCTCTTGTTAGGAATGAACACATCGACCACGGTGCCATACCCACTACACACCTTCCAAAGATCCCTACTTGAGCAATCATCAGGAAAGTTAGATATGAACACCGACTTTGATATCTTGGCAGTTTGGTCAAAATTGGATTGAAGGGAGTTCTGGAAACGAGACCCCATGGCTAAAAGCGGAAAATAAAATAAAGAAAACGGAAATGGAAAAAAATTAAAGGAGGACAACCAAATCTAAACCCTAAGATCCCAGGATGAGAAAATCGCCTAACACACTCGATATGAGAATCATCAAATAATTGAATGATCCCAATTTCAGGGGTTATAACGAATTCAAACACCAAGGATGAAGAGGATTAGATCGGATGTTTTGGAGAGGATGTTGATCGCCGCCGCCATTGATTACACACATAAATTAGATTGAAACAATATCATATGAAATGAGACATTTTAAAAGCAATCTTTCATAATTTCTTAAAATCAAATGCTATTTCATGTAGCCTATAAGAATAATCTCAATTTTTTAATCTCCCGCTCTATCTTCATCTATAGCTATATCTACAGTTCCAACAATATGTTCTCTAGCTAAACATACCCGTAATATGTAAATACTAAATACCGAAAAGTAGACATTTACTAAGACTTGTTCACTTTAAGTTTTAACCAAAGCGGATTAACGTAACATAAATGAAAAAAACATGTTCATTTCGTGTTTTAAATGCGTGCTAACCAGGTTGCAAACTCAACTTTTAAAGAAAAGTTAAATTGTCATACCTTATTTGTTTTCATAAATTTTTGTTCCATTTTTTGACCATATTACGGGTAAATGAAAAGAATAATAATGAGTTTTATTATGTTTAATTATCTAAAATAGTGAGGTTTTTTTAGTCACATGTATATGCGTTCCAAACGATGTATCTTCATTACTATATTTCTTGGCCACCTCTAAGATAGTTTACTAGTTATGTTGGAGTGCCTAACCACTTTGAAGCAAGTTTTCGCCGAAATGGTTTTGACGACTATCATGATGCCGTTTGTCGTCATCTCAAGCTAAAAGCATGCTACAAATATAGAAAGAACCGACTAGAAGGGGTTCGAGGCCGAAGCCTCGGTAGCACTTTTTGACTGTTAAGTCAGAATCTCCAACGAAAAGAATTTATATATTAGAGAGAGAAAGTAGTGAGAGAGTGAGAGATTATAACATGTCCAAATGAAGGGAGGATGTCATCTATTTATAGGCAAGTATACGGGGACTACCTGTCATGTGATGACCCTACTTCCAAAGCTCATCTCATAAGGCTGGGTGGAGTCGGAGTAAGGGACTCACCAAGTGAGGCTCACCTTACGAGTGAGTATTAAAACCATCACACACCTCACGAGTGAGACGGGTAAAAAAAGAGGAGTGAATGGTGAGCGGATCACCATTGGTGAGTGATAAAAATTGTAGGCTCCTCTTTTTGTTTTAATGTTTTTATTTGGTTTATGAGCGTGTGTAAGATATTTAGTTGAGTATATTTTGTATAAAGTGAGTATTTAATGAAAGGTGAGAGATGATGACCAAAACATGTGAAAGATGAGAGAAAGTGAATGGAAGTGAAAGGAGATAGAAAGCTGAGATGACGCTGATATGGATGGTTGTCACCACTCCCACTAGCCTAACTAGAGGCTAATGTGTCATAACTCAGTAACACCGCCACATCAGCTTTAGCTCAATAACACTAAAACCTAAAAAAACCTACAATCATAACACCATTTTTGGGATCCATCTTTTTTTTACATTTATTTAAACAAAATATATTTTCATTTATCAAATTAAAATACAAATTGACATTTCTTTTTTAAAGTTACAAAACTATAATTTTTTTTTACTTTTGCAAGCACACTAAAAAAACCCAAGGACGTGAAAATAAAGCAAAAATACACACCAAGCTGCAAAACCACAAGGACCAAAAGTTACAAAACCACAAAGACCATTCTTCCTCACGACCTGCTGCAAAAAACAGATAAAACGCACATACTAAAACACACACACTGTAAAAACTCACAGAAAATATACATTTAAATCGCAAAAAAAAATGAAAAAAAATGAAAATGGTGCGTTTAAATGCAAGTTGGTGGGTTAACTTGCGAATCAACGCCCGGCAAAAATGCAGCCAACCGGTGTCATAACGCCGGCAACGCGGCTGCCGTGTCACCATAACGCCGGTCCGGACGTTATGACACCCAAGGCTCTTAGAGTGTACGTTGTGGAGAGTGGGAAGCCACTTTTCCCTAAAGGGAAATATAATTATGTGGCACCATTTATTATACTGTATGTGAAAAGAGAAAGAAAGAAAAAGATTTTGTCAAGTGGTGATAAAGTCTTGAATGAAAAACAAGAGAGAAAAAGTTATTTGGATGAAGAATGAAGATATTTATTGGTTGTCGTGGAAGGTATTTGTGTTTTATCGGTATTTTTAAATGATAAAAATAGAAAAAAATTAATGAAAGAGAGAGATTAGGTGCCACAATAATTGAATGAAAGTTGAGTGAAAATGTTTTATAGTGAAAAAAAGATAGAGCTGACATAACGAGGGAAACCTCTCATGACACCCTCCACCTTCAGAATCGGATGAGAGAATATGTATACGTTATCATGCTCGCCAGTCTAATATGATGTGACGCTAGTTATGTTATGTTGGACGCACACTGTGTTAGTCATCCATGATGGAAATAGTACCCATCTAACAACAACCATTTCATGTTGGTTTACTTTCAAATACTAAGTTTAGTTACGTATTATGACCAAACTATTTTTACTTTTTAGAGTTAATCTGATTCAACTGTAACTTAATTATTTTTTTAATGTATTGTATAATACTTAATAAAAATTATACCAATAAAAAATACACTTAAAATCTATTTATATATTTTACATCAAGTATTATATAACACACAAAAAAATAGTTAAAGTCAAAATTAAATCAGTTTAACTTTAAAAAATTAAAAAATATATATTTTAAAACGGAGATAGGATAATTAATGGTGACGTGAAATAAGGAAGGCACAGAAGGGTTATGCGGTGTCTATGTACGTGGAATATTCATTGTTTCAAAATGCCACGTGGAGATGACATGTTTCATGTACGATGATGACTGGGCATCATGAATTTATGTTACGGCGTAGAGTTTCTGTCGTATAGGATTCAAATTCGACTTCATATAAGGAGATAAACATATGAAACAAAAAAATACAGAAATATTTAGTAGTGATATCTTTTAAGAAAAACGATTTGTATGTAATTTTAAGCTGTTATTGGTTAGGGGTGTAATCGAGTCAAGTCAAATTCGAGTTTGATAGGGTTTGAGTTTGGTTTAAAAATTATAAGGTAGGTCTGAGCTTGTTATGATAACTTGATGATCTTTAATCATCTAGGTTTGAGTCCATCACAAAAAGCTTGGATTTATATACAAGCATTAAATTCGATAGTCAGACTCATCTTCTAAAATTCAAGAAAACACGCAACGAACTCAATAGCAAAAAATTTATACAAAACATTCAAAAGAATTAAGGTTTAAATAGTTATATATATATTTTTGAAGGCTCGAAAAATTCGATAAAAGCTCGAAAATATATATGTTATTAAGATGTTTATATAAATATGTATAATAAAAAAAATATATGTGTTTTTGAAGACTCGAAAAACTCGATAAAAGCTCGAGCTCGAGCTTAGCTCATTATGTGTTTCGACCCAGTTTATTGAGCTTGATTTCGAGTTTGAGCTTGATAAAAACTCGATTCTATCGAGTTGGGCTCGAGTTCGAACTCAAAGTTATTTGATAAAAACTTGACTTATCCGCAACAATAATATTGATAACAAAAGGATTTTAAATATGAGACATGTTAACTTACAAAAATTTTAAAAATAAAACCTCATGAGCATATGTGACAAAAGAAAAGTTTTTTAGAAAGGTAGCATATGCCACAGATGAATTACCATTTATTTTAATTTTTGTTACGACGACTTCTATTGTGGTTTATGGTTTACATTAGGGTTGTAAACGAACTGAACGTTTAGTGAACATTTCATGAACCGTTCGGTAAAAAGTTCGTTTATGTTCGTTTATTTATTAAATGAACGAACATGAACAACATTTTACGTTCGTTTACTTAAATGAACGAACGTGAACAAATGTCTTGTCCGTTCATTTATGTTCGTGAACGTCCGATTATTCGTTCGTTTATGATCGTATATATGTTTATATTCGTGTATCATATCTTTCTATTATATAGTTTTATATTGATTTAATTAAACAAAACAACACTTATAAAACACAATATTATGTATATTTTTATAAATTTTATGTTTATTTACGTTCGTTCGTGTATGTTCGTTCATTTATGTTCGTTTAGTGTCTTAATAAACGAACATAAATGAACATGAACAACATTATTTCTTAATAAACGAACATGAACAAGAAAAACCGTTCGTTTAAACGATCGTGTTCGTTTATTTGTCCGGCTAAAATTAAATGAACAAACATGAACAAGCCTTCGTCCGGTTCGTTTACAGCCCTAGTTTACATCTTCACTTCAGAGGTAAATATGAAAAATAATATGGGGGTGTTTGGGATTGAGTTTGTATGTAGATTATTTGATTATTGCGTTTTCAAAACGCAAATAATCAGTTTTAAGTGTTTGGCAAACAACCTTCAAAAATCAATTATTTGCGTTTTAATGGTTTCAAAATGATGTTTTGAAGCTGGTGCTCACCCTTTACTTTTTGAAAACGTGATAGTTTTTCTTTGTTTTACTACTATAATACCCTCAATTTATTACTATGTCATGTTGTTTTCTTATGTTTTAATTTTGTCTTTTTCATATCTTTTTTGGTAATTTTATAACTAAAGTTTTTAAATAATTTGTTTCATATTACATAATCAAATCCAAACACTATATTTCATAATCACGTTTTGCAACAACTACTTATTTGATTATTCATTTTCAAAACGCATAATCTATTTTAAATAAGCAATCCCAAACACCCCCATAGAGTTCAACTAAAACGTGACAATTTTCATGAGCCGACTAATCCCAAGGCGACTATCCTTTTGTATAGCCCGGAGTCGACGCAGGTGCATCTCCGTGGCCACCCCTAAATGTACACACCTAGCCAGAGGCGGAGCCAATGGGGTGGCGAGGGGTGCTGGGCCTCCCCCAACTGACCCAACCGTCTTGTCTTCTTTCTGCAAAATGGCCATATTTAGTTCGTGGTTTAAGGTAAAACTGATGAAAATCTACTCTAAACCTTAAGATTTTGACGTTATAAGTGAAACATACGTTGGATTTTGGTGATTGAAACAAAACACAAAAGAAACAAAGAAACAAAGAAACACAGAAACACAGGTATGCCGTATGCGGCTAACATATTGATGAAGATGATAATTAGGGTAATATTTACACTTTGCACCTTACGTTTTATGAACTTTTCACTTTTTATCCTACTTTTTTTTCCCTAGCTATGTATAAATGGATTCACAAAAGTTATGCATACGGCCCATGTTTAAATACAGCCCAAGTTTAAAGAAGTTAGTATTAATAGTAGTCGAGTGATATAATTGATAACTTTTTTATAAAGTTTTCTACAAAGAAATCCTAAAAGTGGTCCAACTTTATTATAAAAGGTGTTTTCATGTTTTTTAATGTTTTCCTAATCTAGAGTTATTTTTACACACATTTAAACATTCAAAGTTTTTCGAAAAGCTTATATTTTCAAACTGGCACACGACTTTCAAAATTCACGAAAGGGTCATATTTGACATGATTTGTTTCTGTATTGTATGAGATAAAAGAAAATGACATGACAACATTTATACTTTTTTGCGTTGTATATTATATTGTGAGACACAAGATTTGCGATGTGCAAAAACGAAAAAAAAAAAAAAATCCGGCCCCTCTTAACTTGAATTCCTGGCTCTGCCTCTGGCACCTAGCAATGTTTGTACCCTTGACCTCTTGTTTGAAAGTAAAGGACCTTACCTAGTACTAGTAAGTTACTGGCTCTTATTTTGCATACTTGATATTATTATATTTGTTCGACTCCTCTACCTATAGTCATGTTGTATTATTCTTATCAACACAATGTAAAAGCTTTGACGAGGTGACAACCATATTCCATTTGTCTGCTTGATACTTGAATTGTTTAATAGCAATTACTGCACGTGGTGAAAATGAAATCAATTTATCAATGTGATTATAATGTGGCCGTAATGTTTTACCGACATTAGTAGTTGCAGACGGGTGAGCATCGGTTTAAAACCGAATCGAACTGACAAAAACCGAATCGAACCGAAAACCAAGTTTGAAGAAAAACATGAACCGAAACTGAATCAAATTTTACCGAGAAAAACCGAAACCGAACCGAACCGACAAAAACCGAACATGATAGATAATTTAGACGTATTTTTTTTTTGTTTTTTGTTTTTTGAACGGCGGAATTTATAAAAAACTAGCAAGGCGCTAGAAATTACAAGGACAAAAGATTAGGATTCTTTAACCAAGAGACCCAATCAATATTTGAATTACAACGATTCGAAATCCAAAGAAAAGACGATTGAACAATGTTATCAAAAATAAACTCTCTCTTCGGCCGAACCGTAGTGAATAGAAACTGGTTTCTGAACTTCCTTATGAACCACCATGAAACGTAACAAATACCTTCAAGGATCTCCTTCTTTTTCTTGATAAGTCGGACGTTTGTGAGCCAAATAATCCAATCGCTATAAGAGTTTAAAGAAACTGTTTCAAGCTCCCACCAACAACATATATTATACATGATCTTTCTAGCTAGGTTGCATGCGAAAAAAGTGTGACAAGAAGTCTCTACGGCCTCGTTACACAACAGACATAGAATCGACTGAATCTCTAAACCCCGAGCAGAAAGATTAAGCCTAGTTGGAAGTCTATCCAAGCTAATCTTCCAAGCTAGAATATTAGACTTGATAGGAATCATCTTGACCCAACGAGTAGGAACATCACATTTGGGTAAATTTTCATCATCAATATATCTACGAACAGAACTAACCATGAAATTACCCGAACCTTTGAGCGTCCAAGACCAACGATCGACCGTTTGAGGTAAAAGAACATGGGACGTTATAGAAACAAGGTTCATGAATTGCTCTTCTTCAGCTCCACCTATGGGCTTGCGACGAAAAGAAGCATCCAAACTAGCCGAATTCATTTTCTCAGCCACCGAAATATTTTTTCTTGATTCCAACGCAAAAATTCTAGGGTGAGATGTTTTTAAGACACTATCACCTATCCATAAATCGTCCCAGAAGGTGGTGTTTTTGTAACATTCCGTATTTTCAGGTCATTTTATGACGTCATTCATTTTGTCATTTTTCACGATTTATTTATTTTCTCGTACGCGTTTACTTTTAATTTTAATAGTTAAGTTAAATCGCGTAAGTAAAAATTATCAATTAACGTAAACGGACACCAAACAAATTAAAGTTTTCGTCAAACAAGCAATATATTATTTTTACGAAAGTATTAATTAAGAAGAGCTCGATTGGAAGCATATAGGCTAGAGACGCCAAGACCACCCTTTGATTTAGAAGCCAGAATGTTCTCCCATCGAATCAACGTCATTTTCCTATCTTCTTTAACAGAACCATTGAAAAAATTCCTATCGAATTGATTATAACCATTTAAAAACAGCAGGCTGAGCTTGTATAACGACATGTAATAAAGAGAGAGAGCATTAAGAACCTATTTGATACAGTCAACCTCCCGCCACAAGAAAGAGTTATTAATCGTTCCAATTTGAGCAGTCCTATAAAGAAACCTTATCAATCACTTCCTCCACGTTTATTCTAGAGCCATAGGAGCTCATTTAAACCCCGAGGTACTGGAATGAGGAAAAAGTGTGGAAGCATCCAACCAATAGCAGCAGCCTCAATCACTACATCTTAGAAACTCCAATTCCAGAAAGTTTACTTTTGGAAAGTTATTTTGAGACCCGAACGATGACAAAACATTCAGCAACCCTCACAATGTTTTGAAATTAGAAATAATCATTCACACAACCAAGACTGCATCGTCTACGTAGAACAATTGAGATAACGAAAAGAATTATGTAAAGAGATACATTGTAGAGCCCGGCGTTTCAGCACTCTAGAAAAAGACAATGTAAACTTTCCATGGCCAAGATAAAAAGAAAAGGAGAAAGCGGATCTCCTTGCTTGAGACCTCTATGAAATCGAAATTCCGATGTAGGACTTCCATTAATAAGAACCGAACCTTTAGCAGAATTCAAGCAACCGGCTATCCAACTACGCCATTTGTCTCCAAAGCCAAACGATTTTAAAATATCGTCTAGATAATCCCATCTAACGGAATCAAAAGCCTTTTCAAAATCAATCTTGAAAATCATAGCATTTATCTTCTTGTGTTTGCACCATGAAATGAGCTCATTAGGAATAAAAGGACCATCAAGAATTTGTCGGTTAGGGACAAAAGCTGTTTGAACTTCATTTATGAGATCCGAAATGACCATGCTTAAACGATTAGCCAAAATCTTTGATATGATTTTATAGATGCTTCCTATGAGACTGATTGGCCGAAAATCTTTAATAACTTTTGCATCCTGAGTCTTAAGAATTAAAGCGATGAAATTAGAATTACAACCGGGAGGAAAAATACCTGTAGAAAAGAATTGAGTAACCACTGCAAAAATGTCGTTACTCATAATATTCCAAAACTTTTGAAAGAATTCGAAAGTAAAACCGTCAGGTCCCGGTGATTTATTAGTACCGCAATCCCAAACTGCTTTTTTGATTTCATCATATGAGATATTGCATTCTAAATCCTCCGCTTTCTCCGCTTTAAAGCGATTAGGAAAATACGAATCAAGACTAATACGGGTAGTAGAAGGGTTCAAAAATTGATTCAAAAAGTGATTAAAAAATTTAGCTTTAACTCTTATTGGATCGACAATCCAATCACCATTATGAAGAATTCCCCAGATAGAAAGTTGAGATCTTTTACTATTAAGGATCCCGTGGAAGTACTTTGAATTTTCATCTCCTTCTATCGACCATCGGATTTTAGCTTTTTGAGACACATCTAAAGCTTCTTTGGAGTTAATCTCATTAAGCTCTTTCATTAGGGAAGCACGTTTAATGAGAATATCATCATCCCATTTGCCTTGATCGATAATCTTATCTACCTCAGTAAGCATGCATTTGGTAGATGTTTTAGCTTTACTAATATGATTCCTTCTCTCCTTGACCCAAGCTTTTATCTCAACTTTAAGAAGCTGAAGCTTCTTTTTTAAACGAATAAGGGCATTCGAATCCATAACGTTCATATCATTCCACTTTTCTTCAACGAATTTATCAAAACCTTCCATCAAGAACCAAGAATGAAACATACGAAAAGGAATGGGGCCATAGTCTAGTTTCGATTCACACATAATAATGGGACGATGATCAGATAAGTGCCTATCGAGACATAAACCCGATAAATTAGGAAAATCTATCAAAAGACCTTCCGAAATAAGAAAACGATCAAGTTTGCTCATCTTAGAAGCCGACTTGTGAGCCCATGTGTACGAGTATCCTCCCAAAGGAATATCAACCAAACCAGCCAAAGAAATGAATTTATTAAAAACATTTGCACCATGGATGTTAAAATAAGTACCAAATCTTTCTTGCTCCGTACGAACTTCGTTAAAATCACCCATAACCACAGTTTCTCCTTCCCATCTATTGATCATAGTACACAAATAATCCCATAAGTCACGCTTTTCTGACACATCTTGAGGAGCATACACCGAAATAACAAGCAATTTAGTTGCAGTAGGAGTCCAAGTACCCATAATAGCTAGAAAATAGTCTGAAGAAGAAACGTGGTCTTTTATGAACGTGTTAGAATCCCAAACACAAAGAATACCTCCTGAATTGCCAACAGACGGACTCACAGCATGATCAAATGTAAGATTTCCCCAACACATCTTTATAGAAAACAAATCAATACTTTTGAAAGGTATTTAAGTAATTTGACTAGCTATAAGCTCTCATAAGCCTCTTTCTATGGGCTTAAGCTTATGGAGGCTTGTGGCTTATAAAAGCATTCATATGTGTGACAAACGAGGGTTATTTTATAAGCCGACTTATTTTAAAAGCTCAAGTCTCACTAACCCCCCATAAGCCCTGTGTCAAACATAGCCTTATGGGGTGTTTCTTTTTCTTTTTCTTTTTGTAAAAGGTTCCAAGTTCAATAAAATGTATTGTTTACTAAGGCTGCATGGTATAAGGGAGTAAAACTCACCTGACACGTCAGCGCCACATGAGCTTTCTCTCTCCAACTTTAAAACTCACCACAACTTACCTTTCAACCGTAATAAGAACTCACATTTCATTAAAGTACCCACTTTATATAAAATATACTCACTAAATACCCACACACACTCACAACCAATTAAAATACACTTAATAAAAACAATGTGGCCCCACAAAAGTGGAACTCACACTAGGTGAGAAACCCACCGATTGCACACCAAAAAGACACAAACTCACCATGCAAATTGAAGTGACTTTACAACTGGGGTAACAACTCACGCGTGAGTTTTAACTCACCGCGGTGAGTTGCCCCTATACCATCCAGCCTAAAGGGACACATGAGACAATTGTGTTTTTTTTGCTTAATGAATATCTTAAAATAACTTTTTTACCCTCTCATCCAAACAAATATCTATTGCAACAACCCAACCCAACTGATGATCTTCATGTCAATTTATCTAGCCTACCAATTGCAATTTTTGTGAACAACAATAATATACAATAATAATAACTATAAAAACAACAATAACATCTATCAATTGCAAAGTTGCAAAAAGGTGTTACACTCAAATCCAAAAACCTCATCTTAACCAATTTAAATGAAAATCAAATCTAAATATAAGATCTTTCTCAGTTTCTTTATGTTGTGATAAATAACCACTAGTCTTCATAAAACATATCAAATCAATGAACAAACAGATGTTATCAATTCATAAACAATAAACCCCTAATTTTAACAACTTATATGTGGCTGAGATAATGGTTGAACTCCGGCACTAGCGATGTGGTTGAACTCCGGCGCCGACTATGTGTGGAGATAATGGTTGAACTCCGGCGACGTGGTCCATGAGTAGAAGAGCAGATGGAAGTGTAAAGTTTTTGTGTTTAAGGTTAAAAATTCAATGAAGATGATAGGGGCATATATGTAATGGTGTGTCCTAGATGGGGAAGCCCCTCTTTTTTACTCCCTTCTACAATTAGGATATACGTTTAGAATAAGTTAAAAAGAAACAGTCATATTTCTTGTGTGTATCTTGTTTTGTTCCCATCTAGGATATTAAGTTAAAAAGAAACAACCCCTTATTCATGTCCCATTAGCACCCTATGCAAAACATAAGCCATGTGCCAAATAGGGCTGATCAAGGTTCGAAAACCATACCGGACCGACCAAGACCGGACCGAACCGAACCGAAAACAGATTTGACTCAAAACACAGGACCGCGGATCGGACCGAAATATTTGGTCAATGTCGGGATCGGTCCGGTCCGATCCAACAAATCATAATAGCTGGTTTTTGCTCGAGGTATTTTATGCTCACCCTTAGTGCCAAACATAGCCTTATTCCTTAGAGAGAAAATTAAAGAAATTTAAAACGAACAACTACGGGTGTGTTTAGTGGGGGAAATATCCCTTTTTTCAGGTAATTTTTCATATGAAAATGGAAAAACAAAATACCCGTTTAGTTGCACTTTTTTCAATATTTTTCAAAAAAAAAGAGAAATTCTCATTTTTTAATTTTAAATAGAAAAAAAAAATCTCATTTTACCCTTCTC
>BQNB010150902.1:0-15974 GCA_026074375.1 Tanacetum coccineum
AACTTGGCCACCACTCTTCAAACTTGGCCACTACTCCTCTTTAGACCCTATATATACTCGAAAACACATACACCTTCACAACCCTTAAATTTTAACAACCTTACTCACCTGTTCTTGACCCATTTCGAACCAAAGGAGAGAAAGAAAAGAAATATAAGACAAGGTTTAAAAAGAAAGAAGTTCTTGAATTCATCTCTAAGTTTTTGAGTCATAATAAGCAATTTCAACCCATTTCAAGCTCTAGTAAGTCTTCACCTTATTCTATAAGCTCTTGTCTTGTTTTAAATCCTTAATAAGCTCTATTAGATCATATATAAGCTACTTGTTTAAGCCTTGAACCACAAACCCACATGGTTTGGTTTTCCTAAACCAAACGAACCTATTTTGGGATTTCTAGCTCATAAGCTCTTTTCATAAGCTACAAGCTCATAAAACTTACTTATTTTAGCTTATAGTAATAAGGTATAATCTGTAAATTGATTTTGAGATCAAAAAATACAAAGATTATGGAATTTAGACTAGAAACGCAAAACATTTCATGCATAAGGGTATATATTGTAATTTTAGAAACTATATAACTTTTGGGCCAAAAATGTAATTATCCTAAATTTAGACTTCAGGGGTTTGTTTTGCCATACTCTAAAGTTAAGGAGTTAAATGTTTAAAGATTTAATGTAAAGGGTTAAATTTGTAAATTAATATATACCAAGGGTATATATTGTCATTTTTATATTCTTAAGGGTATAAAATGTAATATTTTTACATTAATTATAAAAATATATTTAAATATTATAAGACTCGATTTTATTAAAGCCTGACACATTTGTCATTATCATTCGATCAAAACACTAGAAAATAATTATGTTATATATTTAACATAATTTATCATCCACTAGCTTTTAAAGAAACTTAAAAAGATAAAATCCTATCATTTAAACTATAACATATCACGTTACTAGGGAATTTCATGTGAGGGGCTTTCATTTGGGTAGACGTTTTGACGAGTTGCTGGATTTAAGATTTAAAGTGTCCTAGCTCCTCAAACGTTTACTACATGACCTCTGGATTATGATAGCTCGAATAGTGATACGATATTTTCACAAACTAATAAACCAAAATCATTTACGTTAAACTTTATGAAATAAAGTTTTGAAACAATTGAACTAAGACTTGACATATTACCTCAGGTTGCGTGACGAAGCCGTTTATTTCCATTTGAGTTACTTTTGGCATCAATCAATTACCTTATCAAGGTAAGTTCATAGTCCCACCTTTACAAGTTTTCTAAACTCCGTGTGGAGATACATGCTATAAACATGAATACAAGTATTTTCCAACTGTATGCTATCCTGATATATTATTGCCTAAGTACCTTTGGTTGCAGTCTTACGTACCTATAAAATATATAATAAAAATACTACTTAGGTAAATTCTAACTATTCACCTTTAACTAAGTGAATAGATCTATTAGGACTGAACTTCCCCGTCCGGGTAGATAACTAACGCACTACATAGGACGAATATATTTGAGGAACTCGGGTGTTTGGCAAAGCACCCGCTTGGGGCAACAACTTATGAATAACATTTACTTAAGGCTTCGGTGTCATGAGCTTAGTGCAATAATATAATATTGTTTACCATGATAATTGTATTCGTTGCAATTATTACTATTATATTGACTTGTATTCAACTATTACATTTCAAACCTGTGAATTTCACTCAACCGTTGTGTTGACCCTTTTAGCATGTTTATCTCAGGTAATTGAGCAATCTATGGCACGGAGTGGCATTGGACTTGAGGACTTCAAAATATGTTATCATTCAACTTTTATGTTTTCATATGTATTTTGGGACCTCTTTTGTAAAACTCTGAAATAATATTGAATGATAACTAAATTTTCCAAAACGTCTCTTTTGAGTCGTTTTCTATGATTATGACTGTTGATTCATGAAGTAATACCCCAAATTAGCTTCCGCTGCTATATGTCAAATAAGGGGGTGTTACAGATTGGTATCAAGAGCCGCGGTTATAGAGAACAAGGTTAAAACCTAAACTATAACTACTTTTTCCATCCAAAAAAGTCCTTCGTGCCACTACATTTCCTGAATAGTATGTAAAGATACATAACTATTATATTAAATATAAATAATTTATGTTATTTTTCCATTGGTTTGTTTTAGAAATATGTCTTCAAACACTCTTGAGTATATCTACCCTATTATCGTCCCATCTGATTCCAATGTTAAGGATGCTTTTTCCTCTATAACTACTCCTGACTATACTCCGGCTTCACCGGACTATTCCCTAGCTTCATCGGGAAACACCTCTCCTGGTCCTTCAGATGATTTATCTAAGTATCTTTTAGCCTCACTAGCCATCTTACCTTTCTACGATGATCCGTGTATGAAGGTCATACAAGCATATAATGCTACTAGTAATGAATCACCTATTCCACGAGCTTTATTGCTCCACCAAATGTTTTGCCTCCATCTCTAGTGTTACCACTATCACCAATGTTTGATCCCTAAGATTTCTTTCTTCTCGAGGAGATTCTGCCACCTCAGAAACAAGCCCGTTTCCTATCATCCTCCTCTACTAATTTTTCTGCCCCACCTCATGTATTTGAGATTAGAGAAAGTTCTCATAAGACGCATCTGGAGCGCCATGGAATCACTTAGATGAGCTCCCTCTTGAGCACATTGAGCACATGAAAGATAAGATAGAAGGTCTTGGTAATGGTCGAGTAATCAGACAGCGAGATTTTGACCAACTAGAAACTGAACTTCAAGAAGCCTGTACTTAGATTTCTAGATTTCAGAAAGAGCAAATAAGGCATGATGACGAGATTGATCTTGCTCGCGTCAGGACTTCTACTATAGAGATACTCATCGAGGATATTCAAATTTGCCACGATCAGATATGAAGAGTCTTCTAGACAAGATCCGTGAACTCAAGAACCACAAGGGAGGACCACCAGACTACTAGACTAGATCCTTATCATTTACAGCTTTTATTTAGAATCCAATCACAGGATATGTGGCATAAATAACGACACTTGTCAAATTTTGGTTATGTAAAATATGTAGATAAGTTGTTTATGCCATAATAAAGTTATGGTTCTGTTATACCTCGCCTGTTTTATGATACCGATTTATGTATGTCATGGTTGTCTATCCTATATTCTGTAGTGTGATGACTCATATCTTATGTATCCGGGATTACTGTGGTTCTTTTAACATCCAATTTTCTTGAACCTTTGTATCCGAATATGATTAATAATCAAGATATTGAGCATATAATTTCACCTACACCACCATCAGACTAGCCTTTGATAAGTTATCTAAGTGGTCAGAAACCACTAAAAAATGAACCAGTCCCTAAAAAACCAAATGAGTTAGATGCTTGTTAGAGTGTCCATTCCAAAAAAATTATGTTATATCCTGCAATGTAATATCAAAGAATGTGTATTTCTTTGTTAGAACTTGTACCAAATAAGAATCCATACAAGTATGTTCTTTATATTTGTATTGTCTTGTAAATATTGATAGAATGGATCCCAAGAGGACACTAACATCTGCAGCACCAACCATGTCTTATGCTGCCATCAGGAAACAAGTTGCTGATAGTGTTGCCGCGGGTCTGGAAGCGCAAGCTGCTACCATGACAAATGCTGACAATACCAATAGAAACACCCGACAAGGTGAAACTTCTGTAGCAAGAAAATGTAGCTACAAAGAGTTTATGAGCTGCCAACCTTTCAATTTCAAGGTACAGAGGCAGCTGTTGGCTATCCGCTGGTTTGAACTAACTGAATCGGTATTTTCCCCGTAGCAACTGTATCGAGGACTGCAAAGTGAAATTTGCTACTGGTACTCTAACTGAAGAAGCTTTATCCTGGTGGAATTCATTCGCCCAGCTTATTAGAATAGAGGAAGCCTACAAGATCACGTGGTCCGAATTCAAAAAGCTCTTAATAAAGAAATATTGTCCCCGAAAAGAGGTCAAGAAAATGGAAGATGAATTTTACAATCTGACTGTAAAAGGAAATGATCTCAAGACTTACGTTAGAAGATTCCAGGAATTGGCAGTTTTATACCCAACTATGGTGCCAAATTCTGAGAAACTCATGGAAGTCTTCATCGGGGGATTACCCAGAAGTATTGAAGGAAATGTTACCACTTCAAAGCCTCAAACTTTGGAGGAAGGTATTACCACATAGCCCAGAGGTTATTGGATCTGTATTAAAGCTTAATTCTGTGCAAGGAACCAATGAGCACAAACGAATGTTTGATGATAGAAGATCCTGTCACCTAACAAAACTTACAGTATAACTGTAACAAACAATAACAACCGCAACAATGGGTCACTACAACAACAAATAGAGGCAAGAAACCGTTAGGGCTTATGCTGCTACCACAACTAAAAACAAAGGGTATACTGGAAGCCTTCCCCTGTGTAAGAAATGCACCCTGCATCACACAGGACCTTACAATGTCAAGTGTCAGACTTGCAACAAGGTGGGTCATCTGACCAGGAACTGTAGAAACAAAGGGCCAGCCACTAGAAGCAACCTACAACCAATATCCGTAACTTGTCATGCATGCGGAGAGAAAGGTCACTACAAAAGTCAGTGCTCAAGAGCAAACAACAATGCCCATGGAAGAGCATACTTGCTGAGAGACAAGAACGCTCACCAAGACCCGAACATAGTCACGGGCACGTTCTTTTCTAACCAACATTTGCTAGAGTATTATTTGATTTAGGAGCAATAAAAGTTTTGTATCCATATCTCTTGCTTCTATCTTAATATCCCACCAATTACACTAGATACCACTTACGACATTGAAATGGCCGATGGAAACCTAGTAGGCACTAATACCGTTATCCAGGGTTGCACCATGATTTTGTTAAACCAACCTTTCAAAATTAATCTCATGCAAGTAAACTCAGTTGTTTTGATGTCGTTCCTGGTATGGATTGGTTATCCAAGTATCATGCTAGAATTATCTGTGACGAGAAAGTCGTCCACATCCCCATCGACGGTGAAACTTTGATCATACGAGGTGATCGAAGTAAAACCCGACTAAGCCTCATATCCTGTATTAAAACCGAAAGATATATATCCAAGGGATATCAAGTTTTCATAACCCAAGTAATAGAGAAGAAGTCAGACAAAAAACGACTAGAAGATATACTGGTAGTTAGAGAATCTCTTGAAGTTTTTCCTAAAAATCTACCTGGCCTTCCTCTAGTTCACCAAGTAGAATTCCAAATCGATTTAATTCTAGGAGCAACACCAGTAGCCCGAGCACCTTACAGATTAGCTCCTTTAAAAATGCAAGAACTATCAAACCAACTACAAGAATTAGCAGACTGAGGTTTTATTTGACCAAGTACTTCACCTTGGGGAGCTCCTGTCTTATTTGTTAAAAAGAAAGACGAATCTTTCAGAATGTGTATCGATTACCGGGAGCTGAATAAACTCGCCGTAAAGAATCGTTACCCATTACCCAGAATCGATGAATTATTTGACCAACTTCAAGGTTCGAGTACTTACTCAAAGATTGATTTAAGATCAGGCTATCACCAACTGAGAGTCAGGGATGAAGATATTCCCAAGACTGCTTTCAGAACACAACACGGACACTATGAATTCCAAGTAATGCCATTTGGTTTAACTAACGCGCCTGCTGTGTTCATGGATCTCATAAACTGTGTGTGCAAACCATACTTGGATAAATTTGTGATAGTGTTCATCGATGATATTCTCATTTACTCCCGTAACAAAGAAGAACATGCAAATCACCTGAGAATAATCTTGGAATTACTCAAAAAGGAGAAATTGTATGCCAAGTTCTCCAAGTGTGATTTCTGGATCAGTATCGTGCAGTTTCTTGGGCACGTAATTGATAGTCAAGGAATTCACGTTGACCCCGCCAAGATTGAAGCAGTTAAGAATTGGGCATCTCCTACCACACCCACAGAAGTACGCCAATTCTTAGGACTCGCCGGCTACTATCGGAGATTTATCAAAGATTTTTCGAAGATTGTAAAGCCTTTGACTGAATTAAGCCAGAAAAACAAGAAGTATATCTGGGGAGAAGACCAAGAGTCAGCCTTCCAACTGCTAAAACAGAAGCTATGTGAAGCTCCAATCTTAGCATTACTAGAAAGAAACGATGATTTTGTCATTTATTGTGACGCATCGCATCAAGGTCTGGGAGCGGTGTTAATGCAAAGAGAAAAAGTTATTGCATATGCATCCCGACAACTCAAGCCTCATTAAGAAAATTACCCACACGACTTCAATTAGAGCAGTAGTGTTGCTCTTAAATTTGGAGTCACTATTGTATGGCCAAAGTGTACTATGTTCACTGATATAACAGTCTTCAATATATCTGTCAGAAAGAATTGAAATGAGACAAAGTCGTTTGGTTAGAATTACTAGCAGATTACGATTGTGAGATTACGTTAACCATCTGGGAGGCAAAGTTATAGCAGAAGCCTTAAGCCGGAAGGAACGAATCAAACCACTCCGGGTTAGGGCATTAATCATGACCCTTCACCCAGAATTACCATTACAAATCCTTGAAGCCCAAACTGAGGCGATCAAAGAAGAAAACATTGAAGCCGAGAACCTACGAGGAATGGACAAAGCAATTAAAATACGTCCTGATGGAACCCAATGTATATAGAATCGAAGTTGGTTACCACTCTTTGGTAATTTAGGGATTGTATCCATGCATAAAATCTCCAGTTAATCAAAGTATTCCATCCACCCAGGTTCTGACAAGATGTATCAGGATCTAAAGAAACTCTATTGGTGGCCTAACATGAAGGCAATCATCGTTGAATATGTCGGCAAGTGTTTGACATGCTTTTTTTTTTTTTTTTTTCTAGAGTTAAAGGCACGAATCGTCAAATGCATCGATTACTATTACTACAAGAGATTCCTACATGGAAATAGGAAAGAATAACGATGGACTTCGTTACAAAACTACCCAAAACGTCAAGCGAACATGACACAATTTGGGTCATTGTAGACCGCCTTACCAAATCAGCACATTTTATCCCCACCAGAGAAACAGATAGTATGGAAACCCTTACAAGGTTGTATATAAAGGAGATAGTCTCACGGCATGGAGTGCCGATATCTATCATCTCGGATTGTGACAGTCATTTCACATCCAGATTCTGGCAGTCAATGCAGGGTGCTTTGGGTACTCAATTAGACATAAGTACGGCATATCACCCCGAGACAGATGGGCAAAGTAAAAGACCATCCAAACACTCGAAGACATGCTTCGAGCTTGTGTTATAGATTTTGGAAAAGGATGGGAAAGACACTTACCATTGATAGAATTTTCTTACAATAATAGTTACCATGCCAATATTAAGGCAACACCATTCGAGGCACTTTATGGTCAAAAGTGTCGATCACCTGTCTACTGGGCCGAAGTTGGAGATGTTCAACTCACAGGACCAGAGATAATCCATGAAACCACCAAAAAGATAGTAAAAATCCGACAACGCTTGCAAGTTGCAAGAGATCGGAAAAGGAGTTATGCCAATGTAAGGCGAAAGCCTTTGGAATTTTAAGTTAGAGACCATGTTATGTTAAAAGTGTCACCTCGAAAAGGCGTCATCCGATTCGAAAACAAGGAAAGCTTAACCCCCGGTACATTGGACCATTCAAGATCCTTAAAAGGGTCGGCCCAGTGCCATACACACTTGAGCTTCCTGATAGACTAGTTTTGTCCACAGTAATCTTCAACGTTCTAATTAAAGAAATGCTATCTGACGAATCTCTTGTCATTCTAATGAAAGAGATTCGGTTCGATGATAAACTTAACTTTGTGGAAGAACCAATAGAGATTATGGATCGAGAAGTCAAGCAACTGAAACAAAGTCGCATCCTTATAGTCAAAGTAAGATGGAACTCTAAAAGAGGAACAGAATTCATGTGGGAACGCGAAGATCAAATTCGTGCCAAGTATCCACATTTATTTCCAAACATCACTCCAACATTCAACTAAATCTCGGGACAAGATTTCTTTAAGGTTGGGAGACTATAACAACCCATAATTTTCCTTTATGTAATTATCCATATTTTAAATTAGATGCAATTTTCCTCAGTGTAATTTCCCTCTATTAAATTAGATGCAACCATTTTTATGGAAAGATCTTTCCATCCATAACGTAACGTAACTTACATTACCAAAGTAAACATGCTCACACAACCTACCAATGACAATTTCATCAATGTTTATAGCAAGTAAACGTCATAATATGTCAAGCAATATGTTTTAAACTCCATTTTACCATACGTTATCTATTTAACATACTTTCCAAAACATTATTATAAAACAGATATTATACGTTAACATTTATATCAAAACCCTAACTATATGTAATGTTTACATATAAAACATATGTACAAGCTTATAAGGCTTGTGTATAAGTTTTCAATACATGAAATTCAAATATCTTTTCCCTCTAAAACATAGTAAAACTTCAAAAAGCCCTAGGTGACAATTCAATTAGCACGATGGTTTCAAATAAGCCATTTCCGGCAATTCCTTTTAAGCTTTTTGTTTCCACCTTTAACACGAGTACAAGACTCCAGGCATCATGTTTAAAATTTTCCCTCTCTAATATTTATGCCTAAGCTCGACTTAACCTAAAACCTTTACCGAAAACCTAAACAACCATTTCGCCCTAAACTTGTAACGAACCAAGCTACAACCAGAAACCACCCTTCTCCTACTGATTCACCACCCATGCTACCACTTGCTCAGCACCTCCATTACCTCATTGTTACCACCCTAGCACCCTAGCACATTGTCACACCCTTGCTCACCAAGCAAACACCCCCGTCACCCCCCTTGATAACCGAACCCCTCACACAACCTTACACCTTGCTATGCTAGTCCCTAGCCCTCCTTAGTCATACCTAGCATCCCTTGGTCACTACTCTACTACACCTTGGCCACCACTCACTGTAACTTGGGACACCACTCAAGGTTTTGTGCCTATATTACACGATACTACATACCTTCTTTAACTCCCATTTAAAATCAAAGGCTACCTCAAAAGTTGATCTAGCATGCCATAGAAGAGAAGAAAGGAAGGATAAGCTAAGTCCAAAGGTTTAAAAAGAAAGAAGTTCTTGAATTCATCTATAAGTTTTCGAATCATAATAAGCAATTTTGACCCATTTCAAGATCTAGTAAGTCTTCACCTTGTTCTATAAGCTCTTGTCTTATTTTAAATCCTTAATATGCTTTATTAGATATCATACATATTTATTTTATTTCTATTTTTATCTTTTTTGTTTTATAGTTACTTGTTTAAGCTTAACTACAAACCCACACGGTGGGTGTTTTTCAAAACCAAAAACAAACCATTTTGGATTTCTAGCTCACAAGCTCATTTCTTAAGCTGTTTTTCCAGCTCCGTAAAACCAACTTATTTTAGTTATAAAATAAGCTATAAGATGTAAATGAAATCGGAATTTCAAAAAATTACCTAGTTATGAATTTTATAACATAATTTTCACAAATGGTTTCATGCAAAGGGGTATATATTGTAAATTTCTGAAACTTATAAACTAGAGGGGCTGAAAATGTAATTATCCTAAACTTAAAACCCCAAGGGCCTGTTTTGCCAACTTTCAAAATTAAGGGTTAAATTTATATAAAGTTATATATAAAGGATTAAATTTGTAAATATATATACCAAGGGTATATATTGTCATTTTTGTATCTCATGGAGTATAAAGTTTAATATTTTTATATTAATTATTAAAATATATTTAAATTTTATAAAGACTGATTTTATTAAAAACGACTTATTGTCGTTATCATTCATCGATTGAAAATTATAAAATATTATGATATTTATTTAACATAATTTTCATCCACTAGCTTTTTGAAGAAACCTTAAAAGATAAATCCTATCATTTAAGCTATAACGTAATCACGTTTCTAAGGAATTTCATGTTGAGGGGCTTTCATTGGGTGAGTTTTGAACGAGTTGTGGATTACGATTTAAAGTGTTCATAGCTCTCAAACGGTTATTGCATGACCTCTGGATTATCTGATAGCCCCAATAGTGATTCGATGTTTTCACAAATAATTAACCAATTCATTACGTTTTACTTTATAAATAAGTTTTGAAAACAATCAAACTAAGACTTGACATATTACCTCAGGTTGCGTGACGAAGCTATTTTTTCTATTTGAGTCACTTTTGACATCAATCAACTACCTTATCAAGGTGAGTTCATAATCCCACCTTTACATGTTTTCTAAACTCCGTGGGGAGATACATGAAAAAATGAATCAAGTATTTTCCAAACTGTATGCTATCATGATTTATTATTGACCTAAGTACCTTGATATGCATAAGGCCCCACTATTTGAACCATTAAGTACTTGTACCGAACGTATGGTTGAGTAGGAGTAATGCCGTGATAGATCTATTGGGACTGGAACTTCCCCGTCCGGTAGATAACAACAGCACTACCATACGGACGTTATCATTTGAGGGAATCTGGGTGTTGCAATGCGCCGCTTGGGCAAAACTTATGCATACATTTACTTAAGCGTGGTGTCATGAGCTTAGTTGCAATAATATAATATTGTTTTCATGATAATTGTATTCGTTGCAATTATTACTATTACATTGACTTGTATTCAACTATTACATTTCAAACCTGTGAATTTCACTCAACCGTTGTGTTGACCCTTTTAGCATGTTTAACTCAGATAATAAAGCAATCTATGGCACGGAGTGGCATTGGACTTGAGGACTTCAAAATATGTTATCATTCAACTTTTATGTTTTCATATGTATTTTGGGACCTCTTTTGTAAAACTCTAAAATAATATTGAATGATAACTAAATTTTCTAAAACGTCTCTTTTGAGTCGTTTTCTATGATTATGACTGTTGATTCATGAAGTAATACCCCAAATTAGCTTTCGCTGCTATATGTCAAATAAGGGGGTGTTACATGCCGTAACCAAACTAATGAAGAAATTAGTCATCACCACAGTTACGACGTAACTGCTTCGTCACAATTACGTCGTAACCTGCCACGTTGAAGAAGGATGACTCATCCTAGTCATAGTTACAGCGTAACTAGTACACTACAGTTATGTCGTAACCCATTTTAAGCCTGAATTATGGAAGCCCACATCAGCATGGTTACGGCGTAACCCAACTCATCAATTAGGCTGTAACAAATACGAAACTTATAAATAGAGCCCTCATTCTGCACATTCGACATCAACCCTTCCAACACAGAACCATGGGGCGATACAAGCTTCCAGAAGTTGAAGAATTCCACCAATAGTCCAAGGGAGAAGTCACTTATCTTACTTTTTGTATTAATCATTCATAAACACATCTTGTAAGAATTGTGATGGTTCAATCCAAGATCTCTTTCATTATTTCTTACCTTGCTGTTGCTATGAGTGGCTAAGCACTTCTAGTGCTGGCCGAGTTATGAACAGACTGATGTTATGATTGTTTCTCGTTTATTTATCATTTGAATTAGATATCCTTATTGTCTAAAATTGATCCCTGAGTTTAGGTAGCATTGAGGGTGGTTTAGATCATGTTGGTCCTCTTATTAGGCTGACTTGTTGAACTTAGAATCAGCAGGGTACTAGGATAAGTTGGCATCTATACCTAGTGTAGGAATTTACCAAATTACCGTCTTTATCACATTAAATACTTAAAAAGCTCAGGAATTCTTTCAAAGGGGGTTTATAATCTATCTAGGTTATAGACAGGTCTTTAGGAAATTTAGGGTTTAATCACTGCAACTTCGATGCCCTACCTTCATGACTTTCGGGGAATTGGGATCGCAGGAAGTATAAGACATACGTCAAATGCCAATTCAGGTCTGTTGATATTAGAACCACTAATAAACCGATATCTAAATAATGCACTAGGAATCATGTCATAGCATTAGTAATGAAATAACTAGGTTAACACGCTTTCTCCCTAACTATTCTCATTTTATTTACTTCTCGCATTTATTTTCCTGTTAAGATTTCAAATCAATTCAAAACCATTTTCAAACATGTGACACATTTCAAATTAAAACTAATACAACTTAGCTCTTGGGACGACCTCGGATTTACCAAGTTTTACACTGCATACGACCGGGTTCTCTGCCCGTAGTGCGTGTAGACATCGGTAGACGAGTTTTATAAATTTAAAACTTGTAATAAATTATTTAAAACAATTTACGCATCAAGTTTTTGGCGCCGCTGCCAAGGAGCTGAAAATTAGTTTTAAATTGAACCTCTTCTCATTTCTCTGTTTTCTTCTTTATTCATGAATATGAGTAGCAGAACCAAGGTGTTTACTCCTTTCGCCAATCCTGAAAGGCAATTTCGAACAAGGAGAGATACTACTCCCATTTCTGTCCATAACATCTATTCTTTCTATGAATCTAAATCATCTGCATCATAATCAGAAGAAGTGGGCGAAATTGACATTGAAACGCTCACGTTAGAACAATATCTGGCTCTTGACCGTAACGACACTAGAGGAGGGATAAAAAGACATGATATTAGAAAGAATGTCGAATTTGAAATCAAGGGTCAATTACTAAGAGAATTATGTGATACTGCCTTATCTAGAAATGAAACCGAAGACGCAATCGAACATATAAAGAGAGTTCTTAAAATCGCCAGTTTGTTCAACATACATGGAGTTTCGGGAGATGACATCATGCTACGGGTCTTTCCCCTAACGCTTGTTAGAACAACCAAACGATGGCTAGGAAGAACATCATCAGAGACAATAACAACCTGGGATAAATTAAAACAAGTCTTCATCCAAAGATTCTGCCCACCCTCCGTTACCTTTAAGCGACTAGGAGAAATTCACAACTTCAGACAAGAAGAAGGTGAATCTTTATACCAGGCTTGGGAAAGTTATAATGACCTACTCTTTAAATGCCCATTTCATGATTTGAATGATTACCAAAAGGTAAACACTTTCTATAATGGTCTCGGATTTCATTCTCGTTGAACTCTAAATTCTCGTGGTCTAATCCCAAGATTAACTGCTGTAAAAGCCCTAGAATCAATACAGGAAATTGCCGACCATTCTCATAAATACCATAACAAAGAAGGCGATAGAAGAATTTCAAATAATGGCTCTAACTCGTTAAGCATGATCACTTATAAACTTAAAAATCTAAACCGTGATATGAACGATGTTAGGGAAAATGTTCATAAAATTCACCCAAAGTCAAACAAAGAATTCTGCCTTGAAGAGGTAAAGAGCATAAGAACTGGTGAGACTAAACAAGACAACCAAGGGATCACTCTGAAGAACAAACCACCTGGTAACCGTCAGGAGACATTCAAACGATATCTCGAGGAATCATGCAAAAGGAAAAATATTCTTGACGAATGGATGAAGCAATTTATTAAGAATACTAACAAAAACCTCAAGAGACACGATTAAGTAATTAAGAACCTTGAAGAAAAAATCGTTTGCACGACTCATGCTTTAGCTGTTCGAAAAGTCAAACAAGACACACCCGTTGAAAGTAGCATTCCCACTCCTGATAGGAAGGAAGATGCCATGAAATTAGAACCTCCTTGCGAAACACCTATTCACAAGGTAGAAACTTTCACAGAAAAGGTAAAAAAGCGCATTGTTGAAAACCAAGTCAAAGGAGAAAAACTCTTAATGAAACTTGAAAGTGAGCCATTCAACATAACATTAGTAAAAGATATTCGAAAAACACCAGAATACACCCGTCATTTACAAGAACTGGTCTCCAACAAAACGAAAATTAAGGAATTATCGTTGGTAAAATTGAATGCTCGATGCTCAACTGTGCTACAAAACGAGCTTCCACCTAAAGAGAAAGATCCATGGAGCTTTGGCTTACCATGCATCATTGGCACTACTATGGTTAGTAATGCTCTTACGGATTTAGGGGCAAGCATAAGTGTAATGCCATTTTCTATGTTTAAACGCTTGGGATTTGGGAACCCAAAACTGGTTAACATGGTGATTGAAATGGCAGATAGGTCTATGCAATCTCTGAAAGGGATAGTCGAGAATGTTTTGGTAAAACTTCACAAGTTTGTCTTTTCGGTAGATTTTGTTATTCTCGACATTATTGAAGATGACAAAGTCATGATTATCTTAGGAAGACCTATGCTCGCTACTACCTATGCTAGAATAGATGTTTTTGGAGGAAAAATCTCTTTGGAAGTAGGAACAGAGCAAATTATTTTAATGCTAACGAAGGAGCCACCCCATTGACTGTTTCACCTGTTTGTGTAATTAATGATTATGATGTATTTGATGAATCTGGAAGACTTGAGGATCTAGAAGAATTACTAATGAATAATGACATAAACAGGGATTTGGGAGATTTTCTCTAAGATAATGACTTGCTACCCAACTTTGATGCTCAAGAAGTCATTTCTCTCTCCCTTGGCAGATCACTTGGTATCAATATGGATCCTTTTGAAGAATTTCAGGACTGATAGTAATATGGGTATAGAAATAGACGATTTCGTTAAAGAAATGGACGATTTATGAGATGATCTAGACCCAAGAGTCTTAACCAATAATATAATTAATCCACCATTAAAACTGGAATTCTTCAGTGTGGGGAATAGAGTTCATCGACACAATCCTTATAATCTTCAAATTACCTGTGAAAATAGGGTTTGTGAATTTTAACCCCTACATTGACCCGCATTCTCCGTTCAATGTAATGTCTAGGGCAGCTTACAACTCTGTTATGAAGCAAGAACTCGTTTACACAGGAAACAACATTGTAGGAATGGCAAAGAACGTTCATGTGTTCGTAGGATGTCACACGTTCATAATCGACTTCAATATCTTAGAAAACGTAAACAAGTTGATTGAAAAAGGGCCGAAGGAGGTCTTGTTCAAAAAACCATTTAAAGAGAATATTGGGTTGGAAGAAGATATAAACAAGGGAGTATTGTGGTTTAAGATCGGAGATGATAAGACTATCTTTAACATGCCTCACGCAAAAAGAAAACTTGGTAAGTTAACCACTGAGCAACATAACATGATGTCCCCCATTTTAAAAGTTAGTGACGAGGATAAGGATAAAGGAGTCTGTCACCCTTTTTAGAAAATAAAAGAATTCTACAGAGGGTGTTTGAATTTAGGGGATGAATATAAGTGGGACCAGGAGGTTATAGATTGGATTAAACAAGGACATGCGAGTGTGCATGAAATAATGTAGCCTCGTCTTGAGTCTAACTTAAAGACTCGTTAATAAACAAAAGTGATTTTCGGGAGACAACCCATCTTTTATTTCGTTCAAATTTTTACATTAGTTGGTTTTGTATGTTTCTTACTTAGTTTTGCAAGTTCTAACAGCAAGGAGATGGAATTCGAGGTCACCTCGACTCGTAATTATGTGGTAAAGTTGCTGCTGTCTGCAGCAATTACGGCGTAACCATCTTAGTTACGTGGTAGTTATTGAACATACGGCATAATCTTTTCCATGATTACGCCGTAACTGAATTTTTTTTTAAATTTTAAAATTTATTTAACAACATAGTTACGGCGTAACTCATATCATGGTTACGCCGTAACTCCTTCCTGAAAAACCTCAATTATATTCAAAACTTTTACAAAACCATGTATAGTTAAATGAACTTTGTAGGTCTGTTCTCTAGAAACCCTTACGAGACTTCACTCGTCCACTTGGGCCACCAAGTGGTTTAAAAGGCTTGTTGCATATGCTAAATGCAACCGTGATTCCTACGAAAATGAGTTAGGTTTTCATGTATATTTCATTTTGAATGTTTAATGCATGTAGTTTGCTTAGTGATTTCAGGGGATTAAAGAGTTTCCTCAGGATACGCTTGTCAAGAGTTCATCTCTTGCCATTATTCATTCGAAGTATAGAGCAATGCTCAGAGGAGTCTCTCGTTCTAATT
>BQNB010150904.1:0-15974 GCA_026074375.1 Tanacetum coccineum
TTGATCCTAATTGCTTCCGCTATATTTATACTTTGATGTTATAATTATAAATTGTTATGAATGTATAATTCCATCAGTATATGGGTAACCACCATAAGTCATAAAACCATATTGACCATGCAGATACATAATTGACCTTGGAGGTTGATGGACCAAGTAATGAGCCATATGATGGACCAGTTGGGCCTAAAAACCAGTGACAGTCATGGGCTGGCTAAATAGGTTGGCACTGAAGCTGCAGCTGCCATGTGGGCCTGGGTAAGATGAACCAAATAATATGCAGGGACCTGGGATGTTGGGCCAAGCCCAGTTTGTACATATATGTATTGTATATTGGGTTCTGTTATGTGATTAGCCATGGTTTGATTTTGTTCCTGGGATGTCATGAATAAGGGACCATGAACAATAAGTTGCTTAGGTTGAGTAGTTGTGTTACCTGTCATGATGCTACGACAAGGAAAATCGTGACAGCAAGCTTAGCGAAGAAAAAACTAACAGACAAAAATGACAGCAAACAAAAATTATGGTAGCGTGAATGTATGTATGACTTAATTAAGTGCATGCATGCATCGGTAAGCAAAAAGTAATAATTTCCAGCATGTATCTATGTATGCAATGAATAAACAAAAAAGAAAGATTATTTGGAACTTGCGAGCGTTTGTGTATGCATAAAGAATGGTTTTTTTATCGTTAGTTTAAGGATAAAGGTGGCAATCAATTAAAGTTTTTGGGTTTATGGGGAGGGATCTTTTTTTGGCTCTCATACTATATTAGATATTGTAAAGTGCATAACAATATCATTAATAATCTTCCATATATATAGATTACTTAATAACTTGATAAGAAAACTAACATAACAGGTTAACCCTAAACCAATAACACTTGGGACTCATAGTTCATTCTGCTAGTATATCTAATATAAAAAATTAAACTTTATTTACAAATGAGTAAATTACACCGTTCGTCCCTGTGGTTGTATCAAAATTACTAGTTTCGTCCCTTGACTTTTTTTGTTGCATCAACCGTCCTTATTTTAAAACTATGTAACACCGATAGTCCTTATAATGGGCGTCCGTCCACTGTTGCCGTTAAACCCCTCATGTGCAAAGCACTTGAGGGTAAGATAGTCATTTTTATTTTTTTATGAAAATAATAAATAAGTAAAAAAATTAAAAAAATATTTAATAGATATCCCAACTCCCCAACACCCTTTGACCTAATCCACCCGAATTTTTTTACTCAAATCTAAAATCAAACAAAAACTTATAATCTGACATATTTTATTAGCCCCATTCACTTGAAGTTCCAGGTCAATACCTCATCGCCACCATAGTTCCATTCCAAGATCAAACAAGAAACATGAATTGATTATAAACAATAAAAACCTTTTTAGAAAAATGCCATAACCTAGTTCATATAAATAAAGATTCTTAATTTTTTCAAAAGCCCATAATTCTTTCATAGTGAATCTATGATAATTTTTTGTGTTCTTCCAATATAACAAAACCCACATAACATAAAAAAATCAATAACGTTTCTACAGCCCCAAACTGTTGTTTATGAATCACGTTGGAGGTGATGGTGGCAGATGTGGAGGTGGTTTTGTTTCCACGACGGTGTGGATGGTAACTGGGTTCTGCTGTGATTACTGATTCCCCAACAATTTTTCTAACAAATTTTCCTGCGACATTGACGTTGGCTGTTAAACCACCAACACGAGTGACCAAACAATGTTTTTTGTGTGCTTTTTGCCTATCGATGGACTATTAACACCATCTTTGAAAGGTCGACTTTGCTAATTAAAATTTTAGTGATGTTTCAGGATGAGAAAATGATTTCAGAGTAATGAGGATGAACTCCATTAATGAAGTTTTGGTTTTTGAAGAAATTATAGAAAGAGAAAGAATAGATTAAGTTAGTGAGACAAAGTTATATGTGGTGGGACCATAAAAAGTGAATAGACCATCTTACCCTCATGTGCAAGGCACATGAGGGGCTTTAAAGGCAACATTTGACGGACATCCATAATAGGGACTATCGGTGTTACATAGTTTCAAGATAAGGACGGTTGATGAAAAAAAATATGTCGAGGGACGAAATTAGTGATTTCGATACAACCACAGGGATGAACGATGTAATTTACTCTTTATAAAATATACAGTAGTAAACATACGATAACTAAACTTTGTTTATAAAGTTTTGTGATTATGCTTTTTATAAATATATATATAAACCATTGTTATGTCGGTAAAAAATAATTATAAACTAAAATTAGGAACCATAAGTAATACAAAAGAAAAAATTACATGAATTGTCCATGTGGTTTACCCTAAATAACACTCATTGTCCCTATTTCATTTAATTTACGCCAATGCACACTAATTTTGAAACTAGTAACCAAAACGATCCATATTTTGGATGGTAGTTAAGTTTTATCGTTAAGTCTAAAAATGGGAGGGGTAGTTTTGTCTTTTCTATTTCACCAGTTTCAATATTAAACTCACCCATTGCACTAAACATTGATTGCGTTTATATTCTTTAAATTTATGTTTTTTGTTTAAAAACGTTAACAACACATGATCAAACCAGATTTTTGTACATACTTTGATTGAACACAAATCGAAGATATAGAAATACATTACATAACCCAAACAAAAAAACACATCCCAAGAACATGAAGAACAAACTTTTTTAGAGTAAAGGGTATGGTGAAGAGGCTTTGCCTTTTCATTTGGGCCCCACCGCTGCCACCTCAGCGCCACCTCATTTCAACACAACACAAAAAATACCCCTTCACTCATGACACAAAAATACACAGCACACAGAAAAGGGGGTGGGCCTCATTTTTTCTAACGTTTCCTCCGTTTCGTTTTGTGGCGAAATGAACGGCGAAAGCTTTTTCAATTTGGATTTGGGGCCCCCCAACCGCTTGCCAAACCCACGCCTGAACCCAAAACTCATATTCACCACACAACGACGTAAAAAATACCCCTATCACTTCCTGACAAATCATCAATAAACAAATATAATAAAACTAACGCAGCACGACAAAAACATACACCCACAACCGAAAAGGGGGTGGCAACATTTTTTCTAAAAACCTGTTTTCCCCTCGCGTATGTTAATATGTGCGAAATTAACGGCGGAAAGGGGGTGTGTTTGTTGGTCGAGCCGATGGTTCAAGAGGGCAAGCGAGCTGCCCACGCGGGGGGTGGGTGTGGTGGCGAGGGGCGACGAGCTGCCACCTCAGCCACGGCGAAGCCCCATCGCCATTATACCCTTTACTCTTAGTATCTTCTCTTAAATTTTTTTAGCTCTTTTCCAAGAGCACGAAGAAACACACAAGAACACCATAAAAATACACAAGAGACCCCAGACTAAACTCAAAAAACCCTTAAAGAACACTAATTCAACTCAGAAAACCCTTCATCATCACCTGTATCAACATCCAAAACAATCAAGAACCCTAATTTCAAGAACCCTTTTAACAAATCATCATCTGCAACTCGAGAACCCTTATTTCAGAATCTTCATTATCATCAATTTAAATCCTTCAATTTGAAACCCTAATTTCGAAGACTTCAAAGATGAACTCCGAATCCCCGATTTCAAAATCATCATAGTTAACTCAAAACCCCCAACATAAAAAAACCCTCTGTCCGGCGGGTTGCGGGTTTAGAAGATAAAGAAATTGTATTTGGGTTTATGGTGATGATGGTGGACGCATGGTGTTGCTGAATCTAAAACTCATAACCTGGTGGTTTATGCAATTTGAGTCATTTAAATCATGTTTTAGGGCGCATTGATTTGGGTTTATGAAATCGATGGTTTATTCATTGATAAGTCTTGTTTTTTGTGGTTGAGATGATGTGTATGCGTGTGATACCAATGTGGGTATGGGGTTAGACCTGATAATGGTCTTCATCATATCTTAAGAAAGAAAATGGGAGTTTATTGATGTTTAGTGAGTTTATTAGATAATGGTCTTTATCATATGGTTTGGGAATAGAATCCGCAAGTGTTAGCGAGTTTATTGATTTCAGATTTTGTTGGTGAGTTTTATAAAATAGGGTTTTGCTTGTTCGTTTATATATTTGGGTATTTGATGGATAGAGGATGAAAATGATGAATTTTGATTTAATAAGAAATAAAAATAAAAAGAAAAAAAATAAAAGAGGAAAACTGGTGATTTGTTTAGAAAGTGATAAAACTGGGGGTTATTAAGTTATTGGTGCGGTGGGTGGGCTACAAATAAAAGGGTCACGGATTAAGTGAGTGTACTGGAAAAACAAAACTACTATTCTCATTTTTAGATTTAACAAAAAAACTTAACAACCATTCAAAATATGGATCGTTTTGGTTACTAGTTTCAAGATTAGGAAGCACTGACGTAATTATAATGAAATATGAAAGATGAGTGTTATTTAGGATAAACCACATGCACGATCCATATAATTTAAAAAAACAAAAATTAAACTATTTATTTGATAGATAAAAACTAGGTCTCTACCCGTTCGATGGACGGTTTTCTTAATAGCTGTTTAAAATTGTAAAATTATGATATGATTCAATATATAATAATTATAACACAATATGCACACCTTGCGTAGCTAATATTAAAGGAGCCATAAAAAAATAACATGATATTTCAGTTATGTGTTTAAGTATATCTTTGTGATAAACGTTAAACGCGTGTCGTAGTAATATATAGTATATCCCGCCAGATAAGACAATTACTTTAGGTAAAATAATAGTCTATCTTCCGAGTGTCGTTTCCACGGCGAGAGATGAATTGAAATTCATGAGAATGTTTCGTTTGGTGCTTGAATGACAAATATTTTGGTTTTGGTTTTAAACTATTTTTAAACTAATATTAATTCTAGGATTAAAAACTAAAAGATTAAACTAAAATTGATCTAAAAGATTTAAATGACAAATATGCTTGCTAAGTGACGTGAAATGTTCCTTAAGTGCGGGCTTAGGTTTAACGAATAAAAATCCTTAGAAAACAAGTTGCAAGAAATTAAATGACAAGTAAAGTAAAATGCTTTTTTAAAATAAATGACAAGTATTTAAATTGCATTAAAAGTAAATGACGGTATGTAAATTGACTATTAATTTTTTTTTTAACTTTTTTTTTAAAACCGCACTTAAATTCCAAATCACTAATCACTTAGCAAACACAAGTTAAACTACTCACTATGCATGGCAAATAAAGAATAAGCAAACATTTTATAAAATAACTAATTAAATCTACACTAATTAATTGAAAAAAGGATTAGAATGAAACCAATTGAAGAGCGCAAATACACGCTAACACCCGATCTTCAAACTTAAATAAACAAATAAGTTTATCACCTTTTAAGCTCTACTTAGCAAATAACGGTGTCAACATTATTCCTAATTAATTTCATTAAAACTATAAAGTTAAAAACACTTTATCTATTTATCAAATTATAAGACCCGTAAGCTCCGGTCTGAGATGTATAAGAAGGATAAGAATAAGACATGTAAAAGTTAGACAAAACAAGCTAATAAGATGAAAATCTTTTTAGAAAAATAAGCTATTTTGGAAAACTAATTTTTTGTTGTAAAAATAAAAAGTAGATTAAATCTATTATAAATACAACTACTTTTGAAATAAAAACTAGAATAAGCTAAAAGCTATCAATGCTTGTTCGAACAACGGATAAAGAATAAAAGCTTAATAAATAAGCCAATTCTCAAATAAGCTACAAAAATACCCTTCGAAAATAACGCCCTAGCTTATAAGCTATAAGAAAAAAATAGTAAAGTTTAGAACTTTATTGGAGGTAAATAAGCTAAATAATAAGCTCTCGAAGATAAATTGTGCTCAAGACTTAAGATAAAGTGAGTAGGGACTCATGAAACCTTTTTTAGCATTGAATCGGGCTTAATCAACAATAAGCATTTTTGAAAAAGTAAAGACAAGAAAAGAGAAAAAGATGAGATAAGCAAAAGCTATTTTAGAATTTATTCTAAAGACAATAAGCTAATAAAAAGATGAAAACTTTAGATCTAAATCTACCCGAAACTAAGGTGTTCAATCAAGTGAACTCGGATCGGGTATATTTAAGGATTTAGATCTAAGAAAAATAAGCTAGAATTAAAAAGCAACAAACTTTATGCTAGAAAATAAGCTAAAAATATAAGATCTATTATTTTTAGATCTAATCCACCCGAAACTAAGGTGTTCAATCAAGTGAACTCGGATCGGGTATGATTAAGGATTAGATCTATATAAAGAAAAAAAATAAGCTTGAATAAAAATAAGCAATCGAAAAATAAGCTAAAATAAGCTCACTCGAAAAGCTCTAAATCGAAAACAATATAAAATAAGCTAGTCTAAATAAGCTATGGAAGTAGCTTATTAGAATATAAGCTTAAGAGATGGGATCCAAAAATAAGCTATAAGCATGAGCTTATTTGGAAATAAGCTAAAAAGAAATAAGAAAAAGACAAGAGAATAAGCATAAATAATAAGCTAAAAATAAACACCAACCTTTGAAATAAACTTCTTCATTAATAAGCTCAAGAGTTACAATAAGCTAGATCTAATAAGCTTCAATAAGCTTTTACAATAAGCCCAAAATAAACTACATTATTCTACTCCTAAAACTAACACTACAACTACTATGTGAAAATTCACTAAAGTCTAGCAATGCACAAATGAGCTGTTGCGTTCCAATTTATAGCCCAAAGTGGGCTTGGGGGCATTTTCATCTTTTCAGGCCATTCTGACGCGTTTTAGTGCAAAGGTGAGGGGCATTTTCGTCATTTCGTCCTAACGTGTTATTAATACGCCAATGATTATACCTCGTAACCGTCAGCTGGATCCACCAATGAGATGCTGCCACATGTGCTTCTGGATCATTCCTCGTACTGACAACCTTGTACATCTGCACAGTACCTCGTACTCCAATCATTAGAATGCCACGTGTCACCACCTGAGTGGTGCCACGTGGTGTAATTACTGTTCCGGCACCGTTACCGGACCACCACCGGAACCACCATCGGACCACCGGTCAACGGCGGTCAACGGTGGCAGTCAACGGTGGCGGACGACGGTCAACGGTGGCGGACCACCGTCGGACCACCGGTCAACGGTGGTTGACCGCCAGTCAACTGGTAGGTCATGGTTGGGTCTGGGCCGGGTCAGGTCGGGTCTTGGGCCGGGTCTGGATCGGGTCGGGTCGAGGTCCGCCACGTGGCATGCACAATACTATGAAATGACCTTGTACCAATGATCAGAATGCCTCCGTGGCAGCCCCTGATAGGACCAGATCCAGCCATACGTGGCAAGTTAACGACCAGTCAACTGCAGCGGTCAACGACGTCAAACGCGTTGGAGGGACCACCTGCCGACCCTTTTGGATAAGCCACCGGCAACGTGGTCAAGCGACGGTGGTTAACTGGGTTCGTACGGGTCCGGGTCAGGTCTGGTTACTGGGCCCGGGTCGGGTTGTGATGGGGATAAACCCCTCTGCAGGTATCGAACAGAGTACCTCTAAGATAGATAGCACATGGACCCACAGCATTGGAGAGCCTAGCTCTGATAATTTAATGTAAAAAATTCATATGTGACCCTTCTTTAATATGGTCAAGGTTAAATAAATACTAAAGGTTCAACACATAACAAAAAAGTTCAAAATAAAAAGGTTCACATATGAAAGGGCCGGAACCGTTTGGATCTCGTAAATTCATGCTCCTTATCCAATGGTTGTGATCGAGGAATAATAACGACTATCCTCCGTTTGAACCTCAATAAACGTAACAACGTCCGTCGAAAGTCCTCCCCCGAAAATTACCCGTTTTGCTTTGTTTTTCAATCATTTGTACCATAAGGCAGAAAAACACAATACATCATATTTGCAATATATTTATCCATATTTTAGTGTTTTAGTCCGTTTATTAGCATTTTCTAGGGTATAAATGATGTGTGTTTTAGCACACATCAACTACTCACCCAAACGGGGATGTCAATCCCAAATAGATATATTTATAACATTCGCGCTCACAATCTAGCATTGACCGTTCAATGATCAAGGGCTCAGTGGTTATCGCTACTATATAGGCAAACACGGTAACATTGTATAAAATTTACACTGCGTCCAATTTGTAAAACAAAGCATGTTCTCCGACCCCAAAGATGTAAACACTTAAATAATGTAAAACCATTGGCTATGAACTCTCCTTAGCAAATAGTCCTCTGAAAATGATAATATATCCAAGCATGGCAAATGAATCACACCGTCAAATACCTAAGTAAATACGGTCAGTCTTAGTCTATAAGTTTAGGCTAAAGGCTTAATCGATAAACTACAATAAAATTGCTATTTATATATACGTTACACTTGTGGGATGTGCACAGTGTTAATTAATTAATATCACAAGAAGTTTGCTCTTCATCACCACACTACCTATATATGGGTGCGATTTCACCTCGTTTAGTCTACGTAAAACGTTATAAATAAATATTCCTATTTGATTAAGTCGTACGGTTTTTCACTCACTTGTGGTATAATATCCAATGAAATTCGTCCGATACCTATGTTTTTATAAAATCACTTTTGTTTATAAATAAACCTAGGTTATCTATAAATACAATTACAGTCCTTATGTATTATGAAAATTAATATAACACTTTAAACCTTTCAGTTTCCAAAGTATATACTTTCAGTTCCTTCAACTTTTCATAATTAACACTTTAAGTCTTATAGTATTTCAACAGCCCCTTAAGTTTTTGGATTATCAAAACAGCCCCTAAAGTTTATAGAAAACAGTTTGACGATTTTAGTCCCCCAAGTTTACAAGTTTGCACTTTTAGTCCCTTAATCTTGAAAAATCACATTTTAAGTCCAATTAAGTTTTGGAAAGTGGCAATAGGTTTTATTAGTTTTAAATAAGCCATTTAAGATGTCTCAACTTGTAAATAAGCTTGGTGAGCTTATTTCGAGCTTATTGGGCTTATTGGACCCGATATGGTCCATTAAGCATTCCAAGGGTCCATTTAGGATTTAAAAAGTACACGGGCTCTCAATAAGCTCATTCAAACTTATTGGAACTGTTAAGGTTGAAAAATAAGCTCGGATGAGCTTATTTGAGCTTTTTCGAGCTCATTGGGCTTGTTAGCCCAACAACCTTAACCCGTATGTTTTCAAAAGTCCATTAAGCATTTCCTTAATTGGCCCAACTCATTTTCTCATCTTATTAAGCTTATTTGGGTCTGTTTTAAGCTGTTTTACCTCGTGGCTTATTCAATAAGCCATTAAGCTTTGGTAATGGGCTTTTGGGCCTATTACGAGTCCGATAAGGTGCTTTAAGCGTTTGGGTTTGATTCATTTGGGTCCATTAGCTTGTCTAGGGTTAGTAAAATTCCTTTAAGCTATTTAAGCTCACAAATAAGCTGCCAAAGCTTATTTGCGGCTTATGGGTTTACGGTAGTCACGTAAATGGGCCACCAAGCCCATTATGGGTTTGGTTTGGTTTTTAACTATACCTTAGGGTCCATGTGAGCCAATAAGCATATAGGTCCTTTAATAAGCTCATGGAGCTTATTAATAAGTTATGACCTCCTAGATACGGTCCGTTGGGCCTGTTTGGGCTTAATGGGCCCATTCACGGCCTGCTAAGGTTTTCTTTTCATGTATGTTTATTACCTACCGAGTTTAACAAGTCCTTAAACCCACAATAAGCTTTAAAAAAAAAAAGAATGAGCTTATTAATTAAAAGCTACGGGTCCCCAACTGTTGGGGCCTGTTGGGCACGAATTGTTTGCTTTTTGGATTTTAACAAGACTACAAGTGGCCCGTTAAGCTTTCTAGTGTTTCTTAGGACTCGTTAGTATACTAGTAACCATTGTGAGCTTATTTAACATGTGTAAGGGTCGTGTTCGCCACATGCACACGTTAGAAATAAGGTTGAATATACGTTCCCTAGCCACCATGTCGCGTGTACTTTAAAAGTTACGTTTGGTTTTCCTTCATACAAACCCTGCATAAGGGTTGTGTTCGCGTAGTGTCCAAGTTTTCATATAAACGAAACGTTTAAGATCTTGCTTGTTATTAAGTCACGTGGTACGTGTTTCTTTACATTTGAACACCACACAAGGTCGTTTATACGTAATAACATTGCGTATAACACGTATGTTTTATATTTAATATGCATGAACTCACGTTAGCGTATCATTTATATGTTAACGTGACATATTGGCCAGTTAATAAGGAAAACGAGTATAATACGATTTGTATAGGTTTAAACGTGACTTACAAGAGTCCTAGTATTCTTGGTTCGAGTGTACGCAAGTAAATGTAGCCACCCACCTGTGTAATACATGATCAAATACCAAACCCTAAGCTTTAAAGCTTTGTAAACACCCAACTTTAGCTCGTGTATTCCTTGTGCACTCGTATGATAATCCTAGTTTGTGTTGTGGATTCGAAGAACTAATGGGATAGTTTTGTGGTGCGGTTTGTGACCTAAACAAGGAGGCAAATATGTTGTTTTAGGTTGTTTGAGTGTTTGTGAGTTTGTAGGGTGTTAAATGGTGAATGTACATGGTATTTATAGGCATGAATACTAGTTAACTTTCTAGTTCCTTACACTAAACCAAATCCCTGGCCCTAACTAGTGGTTCTTGAGGCTCTAGTTAGCAAACTTGGGTTTTGATAAAACATCCAAGTACATGTCTAATTAGAAGATCATAGTAACAAACAACGATTACCAAGGATTATGGAAATCTATGATTTTGTGTGCACAATCTTTGATCCGCAACTGCTTCTAACATAAGAGTCGGGTATTTATGATCATTTCTTTTGAATTGCCCATGTAAAGCTTTTGGGCAATTTTTCCAGTCCCAATGCATACAATCAATACTCCCGAGCATTCCCGGGAGTCCATGTTTTTCTTCGTGCAAAGCATATATTTTTTCAATATCCTCTAAGGAGGGCCTTCTTAAATACTCTTTTACGTATAAAATATATATGCATTTTGTAAAGTTGTCTAAACATTCGCGTGAACAACGCTCAGCAATTTGCAAATACTCGTCAAATGCATCGGGTGCTGTACCGTATGCCAATTGATGAATGGCGGATGTGCATTTTAAAATAGGACCGATACTAGCACGACCGGTACAATTGTAACCTTTAAAAAAAACAAAAGTACTCGGGAAGAGGCTGAGCGTCATAACTAGTAATATCATTGACTATTTGAGCAAAAAGTGTAGAACTTATACGATACCTTCGCCTAAAGTTTTCTTCCGGATATTTAGGAGGAGTCTCATCGTCGCCAAAATAGTCGTCAAGTAGGCGTTGTTCCGCCTCCTCCCGCTCACGTGGAATGTATGCACGCGTCCTCTTAATACCCGATCCCGAACCTCCGGCTTCTTGATTACTCATAGCTATAAATTGTTCATAAGCTTCATAACCCCGCATATATCTCTCCGCATCGTCTTGAAAATAAATATCGTATTTATCAACTATGATTTTTTTAGAGTTGGGATCCATAATGAATTTTTTTGAATGAAAAAAATAAATTCTTGAAGTAGAAGTGATATTGAAAGTGTGTAAAATTTGGTATAATAAATAGGTATTTATAGAATTTTTAAGGGGTAAAATTTTTAAAAAGTGGGTAATAAATACAAAAAAAGGGCTAGAAACAACCCCCCAACGTCTATTTAAAAAAAAAGAAAATGCTTACCGCGCTGGTTGGTAGCCATGGCGTGAAAGCCTATGGCGCCAACAGCGATGTGGTTGTCGATGAGTTTTTTTGGGCTGTTACCATGACGCGAAGCCATGGCGCAGCCGTACCCCTTCCTCTAAGCACTTTCTTTTGTATCTTACATCTAAATTAGGATGCTTGTTATAGCATCACGAGTTCTTCTAGTGTTTTCCGGTGTACGTTATAGTAAAAAATATTGCTATCTGACCACTTTTATTACTATAACTCATAATCTATAATTTGAACCAAAAACACCTTTCTTCCAGGGTTGTTTTGTGGTTTTCGGTGGCCCTAGGCAATAACAACAATGAGGCCCTATTACACGTGTAAATTAAAAAGAAATTGCATATAAACTTGAAAATTATATTGCTCATATATGTTTAGTATTATAGGTATTTATATTCAAAACTAATAAAAATGTGGCCTCTTCCAAGTGAAGGCCCTGTGCGACGGCACCTATTGCACACCCCTCTGAGACCCATCTGCTTTCTTCCATCATTCGCGTTACAGGACACCTTCTGGCTCACATATAATCTAATAAAACATAAATGTGACACAAAAAATGATAAAAAACCTATCGCGTGAGCTGACTAGGACGACGCTAGAAACAATAACGCCAAAACCTGTGTCGTCTTTGCGTTATCGGTTGGCGTTACCGGTTGGCCTTACTGGTTAGCGTGAGGGCCACCAGCCAGCGATGTTGCATGTTTTTAAAATTAGTTAGACATCTATTTTGAGCTTACATTATAGGTTGTAATTAAGAGTTTATGATTTGTATATGTGTTTGGCAAATTGACTGAACTTATAGCTTATTATTGTAAAATGGCATAATACATTATATAAAACTAGGAGGGTATTTAACCGTTACGACGGCAGGTGCCATGTAATTAAAGTTCAGGTACCAACAGAATGACAATAACGATCTGATTAACCGGAGAAAAAAAGAAACAAAATGATCATGATCCCGGTTCACCAATTTTTACCAGTTTCAACCGATCCTCACCAGTTTGTTTTCGGACGGCTTTATCGGCGAAACGGTGGCTACTCTGGTTCCCGGTTGAACCCGTTGGTACGGTCTGGTTTTCAAAACTAAGTAAACTACCAACTTGTTAGCATATAAGTTGTATGAAGCTTTGTTTGTTTTATTAGTTTGTACAATATGTATAATGACGTGTATTTATCACTTTAAGATGTTTTAAAAATAACATTAATTAGTGTTATTAGTTGGTTTTTAATTTGTATTTTAAGTGTTGTAATGGTTAACATTCAAGTTTTTAGTCACTTAATGCCCAAAAAGGGGTTCCTACATTATAAGTAGTGTAGATTACATATCTTTCAAACTTTGTCGTTTTGAAAGGTATTTATGTAATTTGATTACGTATGAGTACTACACATTTTTTAAAGCTTAATTGAATTAGCTTTAGCTTATACAATTTATAACCTATAACATTTCATAAGTTTGTGTGTTAAATAAAACTTATTTTCCTTGTTTAAAATTTTCAACGTCAATGACTTGTTTCAATCCATTACAAGCTCATATTGTGTGCGCTTAGCCTCAACTAAGTCAACCTTGCTCAAATACTTAACGATATAGGAAATAAAAAAACTTTAAGAATGAAACAAGTAATTTGAGCAAAATGCTTTATATTATTAGAAATAACTTTACAAGATAATATTACAAATGAGTTGTGAGATGATTAGAAAGAATTAAAGAATAGTCCAAGATAGTTTTTCTAAAATGCTTCTATCACTTTCAAAGGATAAGAGTATTCTATTTATTTTCATTTCAAAGTCTTTTCGAGTCTTCTAGGTTGGTGAAGAGTAATACGAAATCTCGATCACCCTTTATGGATGACCTTATATTAGATCGAGCCGTGACATCAAAGATTCTATAACCATGTTCCCAAATCCACGCATAGCTTCTTTTCTAACGGTTTTGATTTGTAAATCTTTCGACTATGTGAAATGTAAATCAAAAGTTTAACCCGGAAAACCCTTTACCAAAAAAAAAAAAATCAAAAGTTAAACCAACAAACTAAAAAGCTCCACTAGAGACTGAGAATTCATAAAAATTTGATATATGTTATTCTTCATTTTTATCACTTAATCTTAATCACTGATGCTACCACTTATCATAAGTTTCTACTTTTAAGCAAAGACATAGAGTATATTAGTTATGTTTTAAAACCTGGTTTGACGTGGTCGGTCGAACTATGAACCGATCGAGCGGCCAAAATCCTGTTTTGAGCAAAAAATCCAGTTGAAACTGGTTGAATCGTCACCTGATGGTTCACTCAGATGAATTGAATAGCCGATTTTTAGAGCATCCACGATGCATTTAATGTGTTGCATGTTTATTCACTAAAACCGTTAGAAATGACTTAAAGTTTATCAAGTTTTTTTAAAAAGGTTTTCTGAAAAGCTTTTGATACAATGCTAAAAACTCCTTCAAAACACTTTTTACAATAGTGAAAAGATTTTGGTCACTTGACTCATTGTGGATGTGACATACGCTAATTTATACATATATTTAAGGTCAAAGATCACCCATTTACGACATAATAAATAGCAAAAATGTGAATTTTAAGCACATATATCGTTTAAATGTGTTATTTATTATTGTAGGTGCGAAACGAGGGCGTTTGAGCAAAAGTGCGAGATTTTTTTGCATTTATTTATTGAGATCAAGGCTGTCAAGATCGCGATCCTACTCATGATCGTTTTTGTCTTTGCAAGATCAGGATCGTAAGGTCGGATCGAGATCGTAAGATCACACCTGAGTGTCATGTCTTGCTAATAGGCGTTGACGGATCCTAACGTAATACATTTACACATATCTATTGAGACCCGAACTGAACCCGACTTTATCCCCAGCTTTCTCTATAAACATGGTATGACTAGTCAACAAAATAGACGTGACCCAATTTAGATGATATAATGGTCCAAGCCCCTGACCTTGCCCTTGACCCCGCCCTTGACCTCGACCCCGCCCTTGACCACGCCCAGGAACGTCAGCAAGATACGCACCTGCCTTCTGGCAACCATTTCGTTGGGTGAATGAAAATTGGTGAGCATCGCCATAAGCTGTAAAATGTATCTTTATTCTAGGAAAATGCCGCCGGATTAGCTCTAGTAAATTATGTGGTGCAGTATAGGCATTTTCATTTGAAGGGCAAACATTCTCCATATCCCAATGCATAGATATGTCGTATCTTGTAAAATCTTGCGAAAAGATAGCTTTGGATCTTGCAGGATTCGACATATCTTTGCATTGGGATATAGAGAATGTTTTCCCTTCAAATGCAAATGCCTATACTGCACCACATAATTTACTAGAGCTAATCCGGCAGCATTTTCCTGGAATAAAGATACATTTTACAGCTTATGGGGATGCTCACCAATTTTCTCACACAACGAAATGGTTTCCAGAAGGCAGGTGCGTATCTGGCTAACGTTCCTGGGCGTGGTCAGGGCGGGGTCGAGGTCAAGGGCTTGGTCAAGGGCGGGTCGAGGTCAAGGGCGGGGTCAAGGGCTTGGGCCATTATATCATCTAATATTTTTTTAATCACAAAAGTTGCACCTTCACAAAAAGAAACTAGATTGACAATTGATGAGGTATCATTTTATACACTTTTTCGGGGTCGTTTAACCCCTTAAATCATGCATTTATGCCCAAAATAGGTACTTAATCGTTCCTTTTCAGGTATTTCTCATTTGGAAGAATTACACGTGACTTGAGCTCATTTGGAGAAGAACTGGACAATACTATGGACCTGCACCAACATTTCTCAAGATTATGTTCTGAGCAGCTGGAGACGGCGTCACGGTTTCTACGTGATGCCGTCACAACGCATTCCACGATGGCGTCATGAGTTTCAAGACGGCGTCAGAGATCACGACCCAGCCTATTATATATAATATTCTCTTTCATGACAGCGTCACGACTAAAACGCGACGTCGTCACAACGTTTTTCCTATATATACAAACCCGAATTTAGGGTTTTGAGTGTGTAACTTTAAAATAAAAAGAGGGTATGAACCCTAGTATGTTTAGCAGCTGTTAGGGACGATTTTAGGGCCTTAAAATCCTATTGTATTTCCTCCAACTCATGTTTTAATCAAGTAAGGTTTATTTAATCATTCAATATGTATATGTGTTATTTGATTCATCTATGTTCTTGCTTTATTAACATGCTAGGCTAAGCCTCCTATTCTGTTTATTTATGATTGTATGA
>BQNB010150905.1:0-15974 GCA_026074375.1 Tanacetum coccineum
CTAACAGTACTAACTATAACTAACAGACTTAACTTTAATACTAACAGTATTAAGTCTGTTTACAATATTTTCCTAACACTAATTGTTTGTCGAATCAACTGTTGTTTGATGTGGAAAAATCACGTTGTCTAGATCTTGAAGCTGAGATGTCTAAAAATCACAAGCATCACAGGAAGCTCCTGATTTTAACTCATTCTTTAAGATCAAGAATCTGGAACATCAGATTCAAGAAAAGGACAACGTGATTAGAGACTTGAAAGTTCTAGTCTCTAAGAGCCTCATAATGCTAACGATGTCACTAATCTTCTTGAACAAAATGAAAGTTTAAGAGCAGAAATAGAAAAGGTTAAGCAGCATTACAAGGAAATGTTTGAGTTTATTAAGATCACGCGCACTAGCACTAATGCAAAGACATCTTCCTTGTTGACACAAATTGAGGATCTTAAGGCTCAGTTAGAAGGCAATTTGAAAGTTGCCACTAGAAGCTCTGTCAAACCAAAAGTTCTTGCACCTGGCATGTATGCCATTGATGTTAAACCCATCCCTCATCCCCTTAAGAACATAGGAGTGCTATTTAAACTATACAGCCCTCTTTAAGGAGAGTGTGTAGAAAAAGTTAGGGAGATTGTAGAGGAGCTAGAGTAGTTAAAACCCACTAGATAATGCACTTAACTCTATGCTTGCCAATACCTAAGCTATTCAGAATTGTTAGAATAATGTGATTGGCACTTGCCAAAAGTTTCAGTGAAGAGATAACAAGGCTTCATCTACCTCGGTTACTAGAAAAAGCAAGTTACTTTTAGTGTAACCAGGAACTTCATCTAGCAACACACAGAAACAACGAAGTGCACAGAAGTTCAACAGCTAATATCCTGTGATTTTTCTACAAGAGTAAAACAGTTCACTGGTGCCATAGCAGATAAAGCTAGAAGCAATACAAAAGAACATAGGATTCTGCCAGCTAAGGAGTATGATAAAAGAAAGTAGGAAGACCATCCAAGAACAAATAAGTCTGTTTGGACAAAAGTGAATCGGCGGTTGATTTGGCATTAGCTTAGCGTGTTGTAATTAATTCGAATTCTGAATCTGTGTGTAAAAACTTGTAACAATGTTTAAATCTCTGCAAAGTCAAGAAATGTCTGTGTTTGTTAATATCTGGAATTTCTTGTGAATGCTACCCCCACTGTTAAAATTGTCTTGAATAAAAGGAAGCAGATTTGGAAACCAAAAGGCTAAACTGTCTGATAAAGGTTTTTGAACAAGACCAAGCAGATTTGGCAACCAAAAGGCAAACTGTCTAATAACAGTTTAAACAAGACCAAGCAGGTTTGGAAAGAAACGGGTAAACTATTTGCTAATGTTGGTTATCAATGGAGACCCACAGGAAAGAAATTCACTTCAGGAAAACTTAATTGTGGTTATCAATGGAGACCCATAGGAAAGAAATTTGCCTTAGGAGATCTGTGCCCTTTAACTAGGCTTCTTGTGACATGTACTACTGTGTCAGCTAACCAACAGGACCCCAACACAAATTGGGGATCCGAAATTCCAAATTCGACTATTTTCAAATGCAGGTGGTACAGATCATCCTTTAGTATCTGGACTCAGGCTGTTCAAAACTCGATTTAGAGGAATGGATGGCTCCTGTACGCATCAGTTCAGGACCCGAGCCTAAAATTAATGGCTCCTGTTCGCATCAGTTCAGGACCCAAGCCTATCATGATGACCCCTGGACAACTCAATTCAGGGCTCGCCCCATCGCCTATCCCTGCAACTACATACATTCCACCAACAGATAAAGATCTGGAGATTTTATTCCAACCGATGTTCGATGAATACTTTGATCAATCTACAGATAGTGAACCAGTCCCTACGGCTACTGTTGTTAACGCTCCAATTGTTTCTACAAATACATCTGTTTCTACAACGATTGCTCAAGATGCACCTTCTACAAGTCATTCACTGTCATCCTCACAAGTGCATCCTCTAGTCTTTCCTCAAGGTGTTGCAGCTGGACCAACTATCGAAGATACCTCAATTACTCAAGCTGACCTTCATCCCTCAGTTAACCCTGTTGCAGGAGAACCTAGTTCTGCACAGTCAACATCAGGGGATGTTAGTTTAGCTGAACCCAACCAAGTGAATCAACCACCGGATCATCTCAGAAAATGGACCAAGGATCACCCTCTTGATAATATCGTTGGTAATCCTTCTCGTCCGGTATCCACCAGAAAACAGTTAGCTTCCGATGCTTTGTGGTGCTGTTACCATACCGTACTGTCAAAAGTCGAACCAAAGAACTTCAAAATGGCCGTGAATGAAGATAGATGGTTTGAAGCTATGCAAGACGAAACTCACGAATTTGATCGACTTAAAGTATGGGAACTAGTACCACGCCCGCCTTCAAGAAGGAGAGGGTGAGTAAATGAAGTGTCCTCTTGTATCCTTTGTACATAAGTACATAAAAATAGACTTGGTAAATATTTTAAGTCATTTGGAATTACAATATGGTTTGCAATTAATTCAAATTGCAACCCGGTTCTCATTTGAAGGAAAGATTGTCGTCTGAAAGACAACTGTTCCTAACAACGGGTAATTAATTTAATGCTACAACCAGAATAATGATAAATCAACATATGGATGTCAAAACTCTTTCTGCATGGTGATTTCAAAGAGAAGTCTTTGTCAGTCAGCCTGAAGGATTTGAAGACCAGGATAATCCTACTCACGTTTATCGTCTGAAGAAGGCTCTTTATGGGCTAAAGCAGGCACCAAGGGCGTGGTAAATACACAACTAATCAAAAGTATCCTTTTGGCCAACAATTTCTTCCAGAATGTCGTGGATCCAACGATATTCACGAACGCAATATCAGGCAAACATATTATACTTGTCAATATACATAGATTGAAATCAATTTTGCCTCAACAGATACAAATCGTGTCACATATTTCTAAAGAAATGAGCACTAAATTAGATGTCAATGATATACAAATGACCGATTTTCTTAGGACTACAAGTTTCTCAAAGTCCTAGAGGCAAATCCTTTAATAACCAAGCAAAATATGCTCTCAAAACCTTAAGGAAATATGGAATGAACTCTCAGACCCTGTCGATACACCAATGGTGGATCGATTGAAACTGGACGAGGATCTCATGGGGATTCCAGTTGACCAAACTCGATTTAGAGGAATGGTTGGCTCCCTAATGTACCTTACAGCCAGTAGACCAGACCTTGTATTCGCTGTGTGCATGTGTGCTAGATATCAGGCTAAGCCTACCAAAAAGCACCTTGAAGCAATCAAACGTATCTTTCGGTACCTAAAAGGAACCATTAACATGGGTCTTTGGTATCCGAAGACAATGCTATATCACTAATTGCTTTATCAGATGCGGATCATGCGGGATGTCAAGGATTCGAGAAAAAGTACGTCGGGAAGTGCTCGATTTCTTTGGAGAATAGATTTGTTAGCTGTCATCAAAGAAGCAAAGAATCACGACCATCTCAACTACAGAGGCGGAATACTTGCAATGTCTAGGATTGCTATGCTCAAATCTTGGATAGATCTCAGCTAAAGACTATGACTTGTCTGGTCAATAAGATTCCTCTGTACTGTGAGTAACAAAAAGTGACATTGCTCTTAAGCTGCAACAATTCCAGCACTCATGATCTAAGCACATCGAACAATACGACACCATTTCATTCGAGAGCAATGAAAATGGAGTGTGGTTTAACTCTACTACAAGGAAACAAACTATCAACTGGCAGATATCGTCACAAAAGCTTTACCAAGAGAGCGTTTCAAATTTCTACTCCCAACACCGACTTGGGGATGAAAAGTTTAAAACCCTGAAACCTCTCAAACGCCCTTCAAGAAGAAGAGGATGGGAGTTAAATGTGAATTGTTCCACTTGTATCCTTTGTACATAGTACAACATAAAAATAAACCTGGTAATAATTTAAGTCATAATTGCATTACAAAATGGATTGAGCAATTTCTTCAAATTGCAACCCGTTTTCTCATATTGAAGGAAAGATTGTCATCTGAAAGACAACTATTCCTAACAACGGAGAAAATTATTTTTACTCCGGGCCATGGATTACTTTATATCCATGCAATTTGGGATTAGATGTACGTTTCTAGTGCATTTTCTTAATTCGGAAGAGGAAGTCATCTCCTGTTTGATCAACCGAATAATTTATCTTAATTGATTCTTCAAAATACTTGTGATAACCACGGTGGTAAAAAGTGTTAGTATTGAAAATCAATCCGGAACAATTTGACACTTCAATCATGACTACAGCTCCTTTCAATATAAAACGGGTTCATACTATTTGAGGGGAGAGGTTGTTCCAAATTTAATGTCTGAGTGCCGATTGGAAAGTGTAACCGGGTCTCGGAGAGACAAAAGAAGCTAAGGAACCAAATCTTCAGATCCCTCACTGCATCAGCTGATGTTCCCTCTAGCGTAACAGAGACATACTAGATACATACATCAACCTCCAACCACCACCAACTCGCACTACAAAAACCTATAGTCATCGAGATAATTTGTAGAAAGTTAAAGATCAAAAATCTCGAATGCATCATTAGTGGAAGACTCAGAGAATTGCTACCAACAACAATAGAAGTGAATGATTAAGATCAATATCAGGTAATGCAACATACGATCTTGAACATATCCCTAGTTGTATGAATTTGATGTTATGGTGCAGTGTGATGAATCCTTGTCATGGAGTTTTTCATTAAACATAAAAAAACCATAAGGTTTTTGAGTTTAAACGAAAAATCTTTCAAAATTATCATATCTGACACTACTACATTCCTTAAACGATTAGAGGTGGAGCATTAATATGTTCATACACAGCTTGTAACTAAATATGATCATATATCTAAGGTGTCTCAAGGTGAATTCCTCCAGCCCCCATGTGCTAAACAGATTCTGAATACCTGATGCACAAGTGAAGGTAGCATTTCTTGAAATGCAAAAACAATCGGGTACTAAAACACTTTGAAGTTATAATCATAAGGTACCTAAATTAGTTTTTTCAACAGTGATTTTAGGGCAAGGTGAACTGTACCAAAAACTGTCCATGTATTTACTTTTATCGAAGTTATAAGATGGTAAGGTTAGGTACTCGTACCTATGATCCTGCCAGAAACCTGGAGGATCTACCCAGGACAATCCACTAGTTAGTACAGAAGTTCGTAGGTATGATTAAAAGGAGTAAATGTGAGAACAAGGGAATAGTGCTGACTGAGATGGAGCAAGTACTGGAATATACCCAATAAGGTGCTAGTCATGAAGTCTCGGTAAGCAATGAAGGGGTTGAGGAATGAAAAGAATTTACATGATAAAATGGTGTAAAGAAAAGAAGCCCTCCATAACACTTAAGGCAGAAACTGGGTCAATACATCTGCTATCAGAATCACAAGTTGATTGCCGACATTGAAGACGACATCATGGACCCAGTGATGCAATGCACAACCCTTCCCAGCCATACGCAGTTTCACTTGAAAAGAACCAAGGTCTCATTTGACCACAAGACTAAACATGTAATCAACTGCTCACTCACTTCGAGTAATTCGGTATTGACAAGGTGGCAGTCAGCTCCAGTCCTCCGATCACTAATATCCAAGCGCATTTTCGAGTCTAGAGCCAGAGATCACATTAATCTCGTTTAGACACATTTTCATTTAACTTTCTTTCACACACTGTTTGAAACAAGGTTATCTTAAGAGTCCTAGCACATATCCTTGTGAATTTCCAAACATCCTAGTGATACAAGTATTCACATATGAAGATGGAAAACCAGCTAGAGCCTACATCAAACAAGCTCTAGTAGGTTGACTTGTGCGATTCTACAAGAATCAAACTTTGTTCCAATAGGAAGAAACGATGGTGCATCTCCTTAATCAACCTTTTTCCAACATAAGAATGACGGTTATTGAACATTTGACAACCAATCAAACTATCGAAGTGTACAAAATATTACAATATTAAAATTAGACCTGTTTTTTTTAATCAATTTTCTCTTATTCTAACTGTTTCATTACAGATCATTTAAAGATGAGATGGAGATACCCAGTTCCATAATGTTCAAGTTAATAACGAATGCTCAGACACTACCTACACTAAGTTATGAAGTTTATAAAAGATTCTCATAAAAGGTGTCAAAGCATACACCCAAACTCTGCTATCCATATTCTTTCTTACACAAGTCAAACAAGATCGCAAAAAATTACACGATGATAAGTAGATTAAGTTGGCTTGAATGATCTCAAAAAGGCTTAATCTACAATCAAAGTCAATCATAGATGAATCAAAGATCACCTAACCCCAAATGTACAAGATATCCAAATCTCTACGACTAAAGACTTGAAGTTATTAAGTATAGTATTTTTTAGGGATACCTCCCTTATGGGGAGATTTGTTCATATTAGAAAAAGACTGTCGGTCATCCCCGTGGATATTAACTGAAAATTTATAGCCGTAGTTTAATAGTGAATAGTAGTGATTATTCGGTATAAGTCGGGTACTAATGCCCGTAAAAATGTAAGAACTATATAAGCCTCATCCAACATTGAAGAGGCAAGCTAGTCAATTTTATATTCACACTTTAAACACATACACACTCTCATCATAAAAATCATCTCTCTTATGTTTTTCTCTCTCTAGAAACTAAGCTAATCACAAAAACATCACCCGTGTATATGAATATAAACGATCCTACCATATCATTACCAATCTCGCGATATCAACTTAACAACACGACACCAAAAACCTCAAACTTACAACAATGATTTAAGTGACCAAACCCAAACCGCAAACACCACATGCTTCTAATTAAACCCAAATCAATCCTAATTAGTTAATTACAATAAAATATACAGAAACATAGAAACCCTAATATATAAAACCTAATTTAACTACAAATCAGACCATAAAGTATACTAAATATGAAAGATTAAAGACTAACATAAAAAGACAATCGATCGTACTTAATTTTAAAACCCAAAAACTTTCTCTTTTTTTTATTTTTTTGCCGCAAATTAAAAGGGGGTTTAGGTTTTTTTTTAATCTTTATTTTTAGCTTCCACTAGATTTTATTTAAGTCAAGTCTAATTAGGTATTAGATTACAATTAGACTTTATTTCAATTTTAATATTTTTTATCCTTTTTATTTTCTAAGAATTCGAATTTACTATTCCATGCCAAAAATTTTTTTTTTATTTTTATTAATTAGAATAATTATCTAATAACCTTAAGTTTTAAAAAACCTAAACTAAATTTAAACCATAATTACTTTCAAAAAAAACTTTTTATTTTCAAATTCCACTTTCTAAAAATAGAAAGTCTTTTATAAACACACATATTTTTAATAAACTCAATTCCCCTTAACTAACCTCTAAAACCTAAACTTATCTTTAAAATTACTGACAAAAAAAAATACTATACATAAAATTACTTACACAATTAAACGCGAAACACCGCTTCGATCACCAAATCATATTCCTTGTCACCAAACGTAAACGAAATGAAACTTCACAAAAATACAACAACACAAATCCAATCCCATTGAAACGCTCACCATAAAGGATAGATTATCCAAAATCACATATCCCCTACACAAACACATATAGAAAACTATAAAATCACAAAATCACATAAACAAAACTTATAGAACAGATATTTATGGTCAACGATCCAAAGGTTTGAACCCAACCTAGCTCTAACATACAAACGGTTGTCACAGTACCCACTTAAGAAAATCACGACCCGATATTTAACTACACGGAGGCATTAGCACTATCGACAAACAACTGAAGACACTTAGATCTCATTTGATCCTTGCGTTCCCAAGTAAGTTCAGGACCACGCTTCGAATCCCAACGAAATTATACTAATACCATCACACTACGCTTTTACTTATGACATCTCGGTCCACAACATCAACGTACCATGACAAAAATAAAAAGAGTCTGTCAACCTTAATCCGACTAACTTCCACCAATACCAATCCAACGGCCTAAATGACTTGCATACCCCCACAAGGGTGCAATTAAGTAACACAACAACCTTAAATGACAAGAAAGCATCCTACTACTTTAACTCAAGACACGTCATCAGACAAATCCTCAAAAAAACCCTTAAGTTGTTTGTAACAACGTCATTTACAACCGTCCTCGAACTCATCAAAGAACAAAACTGTCTTAAAACCAAGTTGTATAGAGTTGTTACAACAGCTCAACGTTTTGAAGGAATTAGCTCGACTTCGAGTGTATCATAAAAATAAATTTAAAAACCAAAACCACACAAACATATTTAAGGGCTTAACTAAAGACTACCAAGGTACCTTACGAACCCATCACTTTAACTAATACTTTCAACGATATCTTGCTTGCGACAAATGTAGATACTCAGCTCATAAGACAGAAATTCTCAACCGAACTATAGGCCCAATCCATCCAAGGATCTCAAATGGTTCTACCTAACTCGGTTCTAACTTGTCTTTCTTTCCAAACACACTACACCTCTCCAAAGTGAGACCTTCAACCACTCATAACCTACCAGCATTAATTCAAAAGTTTTCCAAACTAACTCTTTCAACAATTTGGCTGCCACCAGCCTTTCCTGTATTATCAATATCTCGTTGGTTGTTTCTTGTACCAAATTCGATCCACTCAACTCATTCTCTCTAGTTACTGCCTATAAAATGGTAACCTACATTCCTTTCCATACATTGTTTCAAATGAAGCACATCCATACTCGAATGATAATCCCCACCTTAGGAAAAACTCATCTTACGAAAGTGAGTATTCCAATTACCTCTAAAATCTACCATACTTGTCCTAAGCATAGCTAGGAATGGGGTGACTTAGTCAGTCCATTGACTATACCCAATTCGCCATCCGTATCCACTACACCATACTTGGTAACTTGACAACAATATCCTTAGTTATCCTTTCCCACTTCTACTCGGGTAACTCAGGTTGTAGAAACAATCTTGAAGACCCTTGATACTCAACCATCAATTAGTTAACCTAAAACCACACAACATTGTATCCGCTCAAGGATGGATAGAATTCTTTGTCGTATACGCCTCTTCAATAGCCAAGGTCCTTACATCTCTCCAAATGGAGGTCTGAACCTTGACTAAAACCATATGAAACACCCTCCATCTCTTTCACAACTCGTTGGTTGCCAAGCTACGCCAACATCTTACGTTTTGACGCGTTCTTTGCTTTGGACATCTTATCTTGTACCACCAACACCCTTTTCTCAAACCTAGATCGGATCGTCGTATATCTATCTCGAACTCATTCTTGGCTTCACTCCTTCTTCCTACTCCACGGTACAACATCTACATTTGCCTTTCCCAGATGGTACTTGGCCTAGAAACCGTACTCACTAAATAACTTTCATCAATCACTCTGCCTCATGTTCCAATTCCTTCTAATTGAAAAGTGGTGTTTGGAAACGTTTATGATTCGTATAGATCACTCTTCATGTCTTGTTCACTTAATGCCTCTAGCATTATAAGGCAAAACCTACCACGTTAGCCATGCAATCCTTTATAAGAACCTTCAGTTGTCGCGACGTACAAACTATCACCTTCTCCCTTTTCCAAGCCTACTTCCAAATCCTTGCTTCGCCCGTCATAATTACTACGAAAATTGGTCTTGCTCTACCGTCAATGCAAAATCGGCTCATTACTCACCCATTTGATTCCTCCACAATTAGATAGCTTCCTCTTTTGCTTCCTTGCTTCTACGTTGTTGGAATAAAAACTTCACGTACATCATCTCTCCTTTCAGTGATCCACGATCATTCACCGTGTGACTCCGAACTCCTCTTTAGACTTCGGGTCGGTTAAATATAACGTCGTATATTAAAATGTTATCAGCTTGATCCTATATACGGGCCATAGCACACCCAACTCATTAACTCCATGAAAATCGTTCATGGTCGCAATTGGTAACCCAAAGGCATAGCCGTAAACTTTAACGTGTCCATTACGCAACCTAAAAAAACAGCCTTAGCTATGTCATCCCCGTGCACTCTCCATTGGTGACATCACATACGAATTTTCTATCTCACTCTTCTCAAGATAATCTATGCACATTCCAAACTATCCACCTTTCTTCCTACCAAGCAATACAGACACTTCCCACAACAAGTTACCATTCGAACTAATCCTCACCTTGCAACTCATGCAATCGTTCCACACCTCTTGCCTTTCTAACAACGTCAAACGACACGAGCCTTCGCAAATCGGCGTCGCTCCTTGTAATAATTCCATACAAAATCCTATTCTACGACGAAGGGTAAAACCCACTAAATCATTTAGAGAAACACTTCGAGAAGCTCACATACTACTAAAGTATCACTAATTTTATTGACTCATATGCTTTGGTACTCCTACGAGACCTCGCATCCTCTTTAGTTCATTTCCTCACGAACCTTAAACACTTTTTAGCTCACTAAGGTATTTTAACTACCTCCTTGTGGCATGTCATCCCAGCCTTATGCCTCAACAACCAATTCTCTCATATGGCTACATCAACGCTCCCATAACTAAGAGGTACTAAGTAAAACGAGAATTCTCAAATTCTAACTTGGAATCGCGAATAATTCTATTCCCTTCGCTACCATCAATCGCACCACTCAGAAGACATGACCTACCATCAACTCTAGAACCACGCCATGAAGAAATACCAAACTTCACATGCACCAATTGGTATGGACCCAAAATCACACAATCCCAAAAGAAGAAACAACCGAATATAAACATCGACATAACGAACGAACCTCAGACCTAACAAACGCATCAACGATGCTAGAAATACCCAATGAATATTACCACGTACCACGACCCATTAATTAAAAGATTAAGAACCTTTGTTCCAAAACCGACTTTTTACCCAAGGAAACTTTCCCTCATAACCTTATACCAATCATTTTAAAACAATAGAATCACCTTAGTTAGTAATGCCAATAATTTTAAGTGTAAAAATAAATTTAAATAAAATTTTCATAAACTTATTTTAATTATGATTTTATAAAAGAAATCAAAAGATGGTTAAAACAAATGTGTCGCATTTTATTTATATAATTTATTTTCGAAAGAAGTTTCTAACACCTAAACGATATGATATCGACTACAACAAAATTACTTTGAAAAGGAATTTATGACTCGCAACAAAAGACATCATGATAGCAAAATAGACTCCCAAAATACCTTAGGGATTCCAATACCAAAATGTTAATTTACTTGAAAACGAACACGACAGGAACTCTTGCAAACCAAACAAACCATAAGGACTCATCCATACCAACGGTCTTAGAACCAAACCAAAAAGTATCGTCACCCTTGGACAAAGGAAAACAATCAAAACGTCGAACGGAGAACGTAGAACACCAGTTCTATAATAACACTCTAGTATACCAACACGAGCGTTGGATCTCTCAACGAACAACGAGCTAACAAACCAACTTAAGAATCGCGACGACAATACCAACAAGTATCCGATGTATCCGTAAATGATAGATGAAAGGGAACCTTACCATCTACGCAACCCAACCTAATAAAATCGCCCAATCGGTTAAGAGAGGAATTCTCTAACCACACAACCATCCTTAACAGGATCTCACATCACATTTACACTACTATCCACATAGCTATCCAACCTTACATCCTTACATAATACATACAAGCAACAATGATCAATGCAATCAAATACAAAAGTCCACATGTGTGAGACACTTTAATTATTGTTTCGCGACCATAAAATATAATTGTACCTTTTGCACACGGTAGGTAAGAAACCGATGTTTTTGAAAATTTTTGGTTTAGATTTAACAAAAGAATTTCTCCACATTTTCTTTCTGACTTCATTTGCATGCGCCAACTGATCATGATATTCATGTGACACTGGTTTAAAATTTTCATAAAGACTATTTTGCTTTGTGTAATCGTAAGGTTTCACTAAGTCTTTTATCAATTTTGATCTACTCTCTTGTTCAAGAGTCAAGGTGTCTATCATTTAAGGGCTAGCATATGAATGGTTTGAATTGATTGATTTCGTTTATAAATAATTTCATTCAAAAACTTTAATTGCTTTTCCATCACAATCAATTAGCCAAGATCCTTTTCTTCCTTTAGTTTCAAATCCATAATTACTTTGGTTTTCTCTTTGACAAGACCTTCATAACGTGACTTTGTTAAAAAAACTCTGTTTGACTAACTAATCGTGTTTCTCTTTAAAAACCTTCATTTCATAGGCTTTAAGTTTTAAACCTTCTTTATGTCAATTTATTTTTGAGCTAAAAGTCCTAGAGTTTCATTTAATTTACGTTCAAGTTTGTCATAATCAACTGTACGGTCATTTTGTCACACCCCGCCATGGCAGAAACGCGAGGCATAACGAGAATGGATATCATCACAACACAATGGCGTCTATATAGAGAATACTAAAATGCATACAATAAAGTAAAGTATAGACACAAAGTGTCATAACAATACCCATAACTAAGCAAAACATAAAAGGTGTCTTTATTGATGAAAAGGAAGTTCTCGTCAATAAGAGACATGCAACATATATCCATACAATGCTAAACATCTACATATAAACTTCAAGATCATCTTAAGATCTCTTTCTAGCCACTTCTCACTATCTTAAGAATCCGCATGACTTTACACCTAAAAATGATGCTTAAAACGTCAACACAATGGTTTGTGAGAGTCATAGGTTTAAGACACACAAATCAATCTTTTAAATCCAATTACCGTGATAAATAAAACATAACATAGCAGGACATACAACGTACTATCATACAAGCTAACATGCAATCACATTAATCCACATTGAGACGCTCACGCTCAATCATCATAAACAATGGACAATAATGAGACGATCACGCTCACTATCAACTCACAGTAATAAGACGATCACGCTTACTACCAAACAAATCCATAAATGCCATGAGACGATCACGCTCAAGCACAACAATCCATACCATAAAAGCAAGTAGCACATAACATACCATAGTCACGTATAGCCCATGCATCATTTAAAACACATTATCACAGTAACTAAAACATTTCAAAACCTCTTAGCATCATTTCCATCCCAAATGTAAAAACATTAAAAAAAAGCGGGACTATGAAACTCACCTTTGCTTAGCTTTCCAAAAGATTCCAACAAAAAGCTTCACAAACAACTTCACGAATGATCTAATCAAATAAGCACACAATAAGTTACCATCAATTAGGTATTCTACCCAATATGATGTAACCTCAACTATGATGGATATCTAAGCTATCTACCATAGTTCTATACTTGATTTAACCCTTTTTCAACTCCTACATATGCCATTTACACTTCAATGCTACACTTTAAATTTTCTGGTTTTGAGCAGAATTTTATACTCAGTTACGCGTCCTAAACGTACCACTTAAACACTTCTATAATTCAAACCAAAATTCACCATGCTACATATATGTCTTATGAACCCCTCATAGCTCTCCCATAGCCATTACCCTTTTACAAATACCCTTTAGAAATTCATTAGTCCAAAGTGTCCAGAATTCGTCCAGAATCTGACCTCCTAAAAGTATGACACTAGATGACCACTTTAGACCTCATTATAGGGATAGAAAAAATTCAGGGGTCACACACAATATATGAACTAACTTCCACGTGATTTAGAGCCTCTAACTAGATGTCTAAGTATTTTTAGAAAAATCAAAACCAAAACTGAAATTCGTCACTGTTTTACACACTGATTTTGTAACGACCTTTTGACCCACTTCCCGACCATAAAAACTCATGAGGCCAACTTTTCTGGAAAGTAGACTCTCTGAGGTTATCTACAGTATGTTGTAAAATGTTTATTTGATAAATTATGAATGAGTTATGACCTCTACAAGACTGACCAAAATTCTGCAGTGAATTATAACGACTATATCCAAAGATTGAGCCCTAACCGACAACCCCAATCATGTAAGAAATCAAACGAATGATCAAACATGATCTATTCATCATATACTTTCAGAAACTTAAGAACCCTAATTTATAAACCCTAATTTAAAACCCTAATCCATCATGTTTAGATTACTAGAATTGAAAATTAATAACTAAAATTAAACAAAGATTAGAAAAAAATACCTTAGCAAAGAACCCTAACTTTTTTTTCTCTCTTTTTCCTTCTTGGTTCGGTCGACAGGTTAAGGGGGAGGGGGTTTGGGATTTGTGTTGTATTTATAGGCACAATATTAATTATAGATAAAGCCCAGTTAGAATTTGTTTCCAAATACAATTCCTTTTCTTTTTCTTTTTCCTTTTATTTTCTAAAATTCGGATTTTACTATTCATGCCTAAAAAAATATTTTTTTTCTTTTCTTTTATTAATTAATTAATTATCTTTATACCTTAAGTTTTATAAAAACCTAAGCTAATTTGTTAAACCATTTTGCTTGAAAACTACTTTCTAAAAATAACTTTTCATTTCCAAATTCACTTTCTATATATGGAAAGTTTACTACCATCTTCCATATTTTAACCACATTATTCCTTAACCTAACTTCTAAAACCTAATCTTATTTTAATTCACTAACACATAAATACATATACGTAATAATACTTACACATTTAACACAGAAACGCTCAAATCTCAATAATCATTTTCTTGTCACTCAAAAGTGAACGAAATGAATTCAACCAATTCCACCACCATTACAATCTCATTGAGATGATCACACTCAATAGATTGATTAATAATACCTCACATAACCCACATAAACTCATATAAACACACAGAATTACATACACCATATATTGCAACAGGCACATAAGTCAATACTAACGGTTTGACTAACCTGCTCAAATCATGGTTATCACAAAGGTGATTTGCAAGAACTTTTGCAAGTATCTTATATTGGAAACCAATAAGGCTTATGGGTCTAAACTCACCAACTGTGAGAGGATCATCAACTTTTGGGATTAAGGTGAAAAAAGAAGAGTTGCAACCTCTTGGAATACGCTTTGATCTTTCGAAGTCTTTCATATAGTCTAAAATGTCATCTTTCACGGTGTCCTAATGTTTTCTTATAAACTTGAACGTGAACCCGTCCGAACCAGGTGATTTGTCACCGCCACAGTTCCAAACTGCCTCTTTGATTTCTTGAAGTGAGAAGGGTTTGTAAAGAAACGATGAGTCAATTGGTGAGAGCTTGTGAAAAAGTGGACTGCAAAATGTTGGCCTCACTTGGTTTTCTTCATCAAATTTAGAGAGGAAAAAAAGGTATAAGTTTTCTTTTATGAGGTGTGGGTTTGTAATCCAGGACCCATCAATAGATAGACCACTAATTCTCGCCTTCTTTTGCCTGTTGTTAATAAACCCATGGTAGAATTTTAAGTTTTCATCGCCTTCTCTTAACCATTGAATTTTTTATTTTTGTTTCAGGTCTTTGATAGTAATGGATTCCAAGTCTTTTAGGTCCTTGAGAAGTTTGATTCTTTCTTCCACCTTAGTTGGGTTTAGGGGGTTTACTTCTGCCTTATCATTAAGGTTGTTGAGTTTGGTCCTAAGATTCGTGACACACCCTGGACTAGAAGCTGAAATAGAACACCGCCAAGCCTTGATGGCGGTTTTGAGGTTTTTAAGTTTACTTTTCAAACTGGTGGTAGGGTTGCAATTCGGTTAAATGATCATATTCGACCAAGAGGTGGTGATAATATCATTTGTTAGATATTAGAAAAAGACTCGGTCACCCCGTGTATTTTAGTGTTTATTATAGCTCGTAGTTTAATAGTTAATAGTACGATTTTCGGTATTAAGTCGGGTTCTAATACCTGGTATATTGTATGTACTATATAAGCCTCTTCTAACTTTGGAAGAGGTAAGCTAGTCATAATTTTCCATTTACAAAGAAACACATTTTCTCTCTCTAGAATATTCTCTCTAGTGT
>BQNB010150906.1:0-15974 GCA_026074375.1 Tanacetum coccineum
ATCAAGGAGACTGGAGACAAGTCAAATAAGAAGCAACTTGAGGACGTACCGATAGTCAAAAATTTTCCCGAAGTATTTCCCGAGGACTTGCCAGGTCTTCCACATACCAGACAAGTGGAGTTTCAAATTGATTTAGTACCTGGTGCTGCACCTGTAGCACAGGCACCTTATCGATTGGCGCCTTCCGTGATGAAAGTTTTATCTATTCAAAGAACAAGAAAGAGCATGAAGAGCATCTGAAGATAATATTGGAGTTGTTGAAGAAAGAGGAGTTGTATGCAAAATTTTCCAAATGTGAATTTTGGATTCCTAAGGTACAGTTCTTAGGTCACGTGATCGATAGTGAAGGAATTCATGTAGATCCAGCCAAGATTGAGTCCATTAAAGATTGGACATCTCCTAAGTCACCAACGGAGATTCGTCAATTTCTAGGTCTTGCTGGGTATTACCGTAGATTCATTGAAGGGTTTGGGTGCTGTATTGATGCAGAGAGAAAAAGTGATTTCTTATGCATCACGCCAGTTGAAGATTCATGAGAAGAACTATACAACTCATGATTTAGAACTTGGTGCAGTGGTGTTCGCTCTCAAGATCTGGAGACATTATTTATATGGAACTAAGTGTACGGTGTTCACCGATCACAAGAGTTTGCAACACATTTTAGATCAAAAAGAGTTGAACATGAGGCAACGCCGATGGTTAGAGTTGCTAAGTGATTACGATTATGATATTCGTTATCACCCGGGGAAAGCAAATGTCGTTGCTGATGCTTTGAGCAGGAAAGAACGAGAACCACCGTTAAGAGTTCGAGCCTTAGTCATGACTATTAGCTTGGATCTTCCCAAACAGATCTTAAATGCTCAGACTGAAGCGCGAAAACCAGAGAACATTAAAAGTGAAGACGTTGGGGGAATGTTGATTGAAATTGCTAAATTTCCAGAAGCGATTAGAGAACAAAAGTTGGAGCCACGTGCGGATGGAACCCTGTGCCTGAATGGCAGGAGCTGGTTACCTTGTTATGGCGATTTGCGGACTGTGATCATGCACGAATCCCACAAATCAAAATACTCTATTCATCCGGGTTCTGACAAAATGTACCAAGACATGAAGAAGCTATATTGGTGGCCCAACATGAAAGCCGACATTGCCACCTATGTTAGCAAGTGTTTGACCTGTGCTAAGGTCAAGGCCGAACATCAAAGGCCATCAGGGTTGTTGGTACAACCTAAGATACCTGAATGGAAGTGGGACAACATCACCATGGATTTTGTTACTAAGCTTCCTAAGTCGTCGCAAGGCTACGACACCATTTGGGTGATTGTTGACCGACTCACTAAGTCTGCGATCTTCACACCGATGAGAGAGACCGATCCTTTGGACAAACTTGCAAGATTGTACCTAAAGGAGGTGGTCACGAGACATGGAATACCTGTCTCAATCATTTGTGATCGCGACCCGAGATTCGCATCAAATTTCTGGAGGTCACTTCAGAATGCTTTGGGTACTAATTTGGATATGAGTACCGCGTACCATCCACAAACAGACGGGCAAAGCGAGAGGACCATTCAAACTCTCGAGGATATGCTGCGTGCTTGTGCAATCGACTTTGGAAAGGGTTGGGTTAACCATTTGCCATTAGTCGAGTTTTCATACAACAATAGCTATCACGCTAGCATCAAGGCCGCACCATTCGAAGCACTTTATGGTCGAAAGTGTCGTTCACCTGTTTGTTGGACTGAAGTTGGAGAAGCTCAAATACTCGGTCCAGAACTGATTCAAGAGACCACTGAGAAAATCATCCAGATCAAGCAAAGGATGCAAGCCGCTCGTGATCGACAGAAGAGTTACGCTAACTTGAAGCATAAACCAATGGAATTCCAAGTCGGGGATAAAGTTATGCTTAAAGTTTTGCCTTGGAAAGGGGTTTGTGCGTTTTGGCAAATGGGGAAGTTAAAACCTAGGTACGTTGAAAACTTTTAAGGTGATAGAAAGGGTTGGAGAAGTTGCTTATAAGCTTGAACTTCCAGAAGAGTTAAGCAGAGTTCATAATACGTTTCATGTATCTAATCTGAAAAAGTGTCATGCCGACGAACCATTAGCCGTTCCGTTGGATGGACTTCATCTTGATGACAAGCTTCATTTTGTTGAGGAACCATTAGAAATAGTGGGCCGTGAAGTTAAACGGTTGAAGCGAAGTCGGAACCCATCAGTCAAAGTTTGATGGAACTCCAAGAGAGGTCCTGAGTTCACTTGAGAACGTGAAGACCAATTCAAGAAGAAATATCCAACAACCTCTTCTCCAAGACACACCGTCGTCAAGTGCTGCAGATCGTGAGCCTTGAGGACAAGGCTTCGTTTTAAATTTAACGGGGAAAGTCTATAACACCCTGTGTTTTAGAGTCATTGACGACGTCGATAAATCCACAATGTACCTTTTGTATTGTACGCATTTGCTTTAAATCATAAATGTTAAGCTAAATCGCGTAAGCTAAAAATTAGCGTTCAATGTAAACGGGCATCAAACAATTAAATGTTTACATCAAGCAAGGGTTAAGTAATTATTTTGAGAATAATTATTAACTTTGTTTCATTATTTTTATTATATCGGAATACGTAAAGTGTATACCGTTTCGCGATAAAAATGCGTTAGGCACTCCAAGGATACTAAGAAACTCCCGGAACCACCAAAACTTTTCTACGCTTCAACAAATACCCACATTTATACCCAATACATAAAAATTAGTCAACAACATCACATATATCTTCTTATTGCCGAAATTTATGGCAATGGATACAAAGATATAAGAAAAGAATTCAACACTTGGTCTTGTACCATACCTTTTCATTTAAACCAAGCCATCACTTGTCTCTTTGACCCAAAGACCAAAGACCTTGACCAAGGAACCCCTAAAACCCTCTTTATGTCTCTTTGACTATCTATGATCATATATATACATGCATATCAAGAGATAACACATAGATAACATAAAACACTTGGTGAAAAAGCTACAAACACTCTCTTGTCCTCCTTACAAGCCCACGGCTAACTTAGCCATTCCAAACAATCCATAACAAAAATTTATATAACCTAGTTACATACACTAACATATCATATTTAAAGATACCTTAAAGTATTGAAGCCTGATTTAATATTTGTCTAGTGTGAAGCAAGAAAAGAGAAGTTAGGGTCTTCATTTGGAAACTAAGGTTCTTGGTTATAATCTTGGGTTTAAAAGGCTAAACAAGGTTTAGAGCACTTTATTTTCATCATCACTACATCAACTCATTAAGTTATCTTAAAGCCTTAACTTTCATTTAATATGATTATATGAATATGTTGATGTGTATTTAGTGAAATCACTATTAGATATGTTTAACTTGTAAACTTGGAATTTTCTTGTAAATATAGTTTTATGAACTTATACACATGTTTTATGGTTAGTAATATGAAGTTATAAATGGATACCTAAGTATTTTACAATCTTAATTAAGCTTAAAAAGTCTAAAGTGGTAAAACATAAAAACTAGGTCAAAAAAAGGACCTTATGAAATGTTATTTGAACATTCTGTCCAAAAAGTGTCTTAAAAATATGCTTATTTTATGTTTTTATAAAATAATACATTTCACGATAATTCCAAAAGTAAGAAACTTGTCAAAACGGATTAATAAAAACGAAAAAGTTACAGTTAAAAACAAGTGTATGCGCTATTAAACGAGTCGTTAAAAGAATTTTTATAAAAATATTTTAATAAAAATTGTATAAAACATACAAGTGTTTTGATATTTTGTATAACAAATAATACATATTTTTGGGATTTCCAAAATGATAAAGAACGTAATTTTTCAATTATAACGAACGCGTTTGAATTTCGCGAATTTACGACAATTAATACGTTATAAAACTATTTTTATAAAAGTTACTATTCATGACAGAAAGTTATATTTTTGTAAACCTCATAAAATTATAGAACTTTCAAAAACGAGAACGTCCTCGAAAGAATCGTTAAAAACGGAGCTATAACGAATAAAATACGACATTTATCGGGTTTATAAACGACAAGAATACGAATTTAAAATAAAAGTCACGTCTGATGTGAACAGTAAAAGTTACTGTTCACTAGCGGGTCAAAATATTGGAAAATGTCAAATTGTTAAAACTCCTTCCTAATACTAAAAGATGGGCATAAGAAACGTCAAAATCAGGCTTAAAACGCAAAAGTTATGTTAGTTTTACTAAAACGATAATTATAAACGTTTTTACTTATTAAACGTAATTTTACCAAAACCATTAGTTGGTGATTGAACTATATAGAATTATATTGTTAATCAAGTACTAAAATATTACGTAGGGAGGTTTTCATATGAGGCCTCTTCGGATGGCGTATCGACGAGTTGTTGGATTTACGATTTAAAGTGTCCTAACTCCTCGAACGTCTTAAATTATGATAGCCCGAACGATAGTACAATGTAACAACTATAAATTGATATTCAAGTACCTTTCGTACTTATATACGGCCTTATGAAATTTAGGTTGCATTCATCTATTACGTTGACGCCTAATCTGTGGATACTTCTGATTATCTGAAACTCAAGGTGAGTTGCCATAGCCCCCACATTTACGATTCAATGATTTATAATTATGGGGTGGAAACATGCTTTGTTTTATAAATTGGACGCAAGTATTGATTACATGTTGCCTAAGTAGCGATAACCCAAGTTAAGCCCATTATCATGAACTGTCAATTGCATAGATGTAGTTGGGAATTAACATTAGGTGAGCGCTGAATGCTAAATTTAATATATCTATTCGGGAACGAACCTCCGCCCGTTCGGTGACTAGCTATCACCGAGAACTAACGTGTATAGGCATGTTGAATTTAGGATGTTTTTTGGGTTATGAACATCCTGATGGCGTAAATTGCAATATATAAAGTTTTAATGTCAAGAAGATTGCGAGCTTTCAGTGTCATAGCTTAGTGTAAATGTAATCTAATTTTTGTGATGACTGCATGTGGTGGCATTATCACGGAAAAGTCTTGTAGTCCTTCATATTTTTGATTTATCAAACCTATGAATTCACACATTAATGTTGAACGTTTTTAAGCAATGTTTTCAGGAGATCAAATGGCATGGGATGCCAGGGAATGCATGGTTACATTTTGGATTGCAACGCTTAAGATTTTAGGTACATCATATTTTGGGAAATGTATGTCAACTTTTTGTAATATTCACAATGAACAAGTAAAGCTAAATGGCTTTGTATTAAGCCTTCAATTAAAATCCAATGATCATTTTTAAAACTGACTTTTTGACGTTCTATAAATATCTTGTGTATTGATCTATGAAGTAACACAGCCCCGGACCCTTATTCCGCTGCGACCGAATTTTGGGGGTGTTACAGTATACATTGGTTCTACTGATGAATTATTGATGTTGTATCGTTGAAAGTTTGGGTTCAAAAACAGTCGTGTTCAGAAGCCATTGCTGTGAGCTAGTCAAACTTGACATGAATGTCTCCATTATCATTTTTGTCCCTCGTTATAACTTCGAAAACATCTATTGATGTTCCGAAATAACCAATAAAACACACGCCAATTCTGCTTTTGGTTTCATTTTTCCAAGATCATCACGGTCATTTGTTGGATAACACAATGAGCCAAACACATGAAAATAAGCAATGTTCGAGTTATCGACCGGGGCGCGTAATATAGCCATAAGTTTTTGTTGTATCGTGTAATGGATGATTGACCGATTTGAGTAAACAAGTTTGAAGCCCACTCCGCTTCAGCCCAAGAAAATTAGGTAACTAAAAAAGAGAAGCATTGTGCGAGCAGCCCTCAACAAGTGTACGCTTAACGTCTTTCAACATACTCATTTTGCTGAGGTGTTCGAGCCATTGAAAAATTGTTACATGATGCCTAACTTTTTCATAATGACTTTAAAGTAGTCGTTTTGAATTCAGTACCATTGTCAGTACGAATCTTACAACTTTGGCTTTGTAATTCAATTGAGCTTGAGCAATGAATTTCTTGATGATCTCTTGAGTTTCATCTTTCGAGCGAAGAAAATAAACCCATGTATATCTAAAAAAATCGTCCACTATCACAAGAATATACTTCTTTCCATTAGTTGAAGCTACCCTCATTGGACCGCATAAATCCATATGATTAAATTATTCCCAATTTGGGAGTGATCGCTTGGAACCAATTTAAGGTGTGAGAAGCTTTCTTCTTGCTTTTCTCCCCTTTTCACAAGCAGAACAAAGGTGATCCTTTCCATATTTGAACTTTGGTAGACCGTCAACCAAATCAAGTCTGGTAAGATCGTTTATGGTACCAAAATTAAGATGTGATAGTCTTCGGTGCCATAACCATGACTTTGTTGAAGTTGCTTTGGACATGAGACAAACGGGTGAGGAAGCAGCCATGTCAGAAATGGAGATAGTATACAGATTAGAGTCGCGTCCACCTGTGAGCAAATCATCTCCTTCCAGATTTCGTACGTAACATGTATTGGAACAAAAAGCCACTTCTAAATCTCCATCATAAAATTGTCCAACGCTAAAGAGGTTATGTCCAAGACCTTCAACATAATATACATGACAAATAGTGATATTGCCATGTATATAATCGCCATAGCTTGTGATTGCTTCAAAATTATCATTTCCAAAGCGAACGGTGCCCATAAATTTCTCAATAGTGACCGATCACCCGTCATATGCTTTGAACAACCCACAGAACGATCTGAACTATCTGCAACATAAGAAGAGACAACACATAGAGAACTGGGCAATTTGACTACCCATTTCTTAACTGAAACCGATGGTTTCTCAGATGAACGAGTATTATGAACATTCGGTTTTACGCTGACAGGAGTCCAAATAACATTTGGTTGTGATTCAAACCACTTTTGCCAAATTCTACTTGTTTGAATCTTGTTCTTTATGAATGTGTTTAACGGTTTATCTCGCAACTTTCTTTTCTTTATCCTAGACACACTAGAAACCTTATCCTTAGCTTTTGAGGCACTTTCTACATCAATCTTAGATTTTGAAACTACAAAAGTAGTATCTAGAGTCTTAGATTGTGTCTCTTTCTCAGAAAACCTAGTCTTAGGAGCTACGAAAGTAGTTTCTGAAGATTTTGGTGGTCTAGAATTAGTGGAGAAGGTTCTACGAACATTCGAACGCACATTCAATTTATGCTTTGCAACACATTTATCATGACAAGGAATAAGCACATTTTGCATACAAGAAACACATAACAAAGTTTTCGCTTTAGAAGCGTTTGCAACATCAACATCAATTACATTCTCCTTATTCGAAATAACATTTGCAGATGTATTATTTGTTTGTTTATTTTTCCTAACATAAACTGAAACATTCTTTGCTGCTTTCTTAGAGTTGACTAAAACACTGTTCGTAACACTTGAATCTTTACTCAGTATGTCCTCTATCATCTAGATGTATCATCACTCCTGTAAAGATAAACCCTATTAGTCCTGTTTATTTGTGATTCTTGTGTTTGTGGCCAACATTTACATTCCTGGTTTTTAATGACATTTTGTTCTGATTTGCCCCTGTTGTTGTTAGATGAAGTCTTGTAAAGTGACTGGTTTTACACAACAGGGTTTTCTTTCTATTTTGGAAACAACTGTTTTCTTAGAAAGCGTGTTTGTTTAGTGTTTGTGACACAAAGAAAGAGAGTGAGAACCACTTGTTTGTCAAACTTAGTATTTACGCACTTACATTTAAAAAACTACAATAAAAATAAAACAAAAAAAAAAATAAAAGAAACACAGAAACTTAAATTTAAAAATAAAAAACCTTTTTCAACTTTTTTCCCAATCTAGTCCTTTAACTCAGATATGGTAGACAAAAGATCCTTGATTCTCAGCACGAATAGCACCATATGCATATGATTTCCTTAGAAACAAGAACAATTATTCATCCATTTCTTTTGATTTTGAGACCGGGTCCTTTTTGATTTAATCGAAAAGCTTTTTGATATTCAATATAACATTGTGCGTTCTTTTAATCAAAGATGCACTTTAAAATCTCAGACACTTTCTCATTCTTAAGTTCTCCAACTTTTGAAATCCAAGATAATCAAGAGGATTATTGTGTATTTTATTTCTTGAAGTGAATCCCATTTATGTTTTTCTTTTTCAGGTTTGTAGCTTTAATTCTAAATCACGCGCTTACCTATTACATCTTTGAACATCCGTTTCAAAGAATTTTTATTCTAACTGCAACCCTCTTGAATCTCAAAAAGATTCTTTTTGACTTGGTCAAGTTCATCACTTAAGAATCCTCACTCATACGCATTCTTGATTTAACAACACACACACTCAACATCAGTTTTGAGAGATGCTTCCATAAAAGGGGGGGGTTTATTTATAAAAAAAAAAAATCATTCACAAATCATTTTGCTTCTCTAGATCATCAAGCTTACTTTCTACTTTCTGTCGACTCAAAAACATGTTTCATTTCTTTTAAATCCCTTTGAAATTAGATTAACCGAAAGAATTCAAGAAAACCTTCAATCGTGTAAGAAATTTGTTAACTTGACTTGACAAAATCATGATTTGTATCTCTCCGTGTTAATGTGTGTTAAAAAATGCTTGCTCTTTTACAGTTCTGTTGTATTAGCAAAGACAGCTTTTCATACAACAACAAACTTTTATCTTGTCTAATTCTTTGATCAAAGGTGACTCACTTGGCCATTTATTTTTTGATACGAATCTTAACGAGGGAGCTAGAAGAAGATGGAAAATATTTTTGCTCTACAAAAAAGAAAAAAAAAAAAAGGCCCCCCTTTCCCTTTTTTTGAGGAACAAAATCTTTATAAAAGCCGCATTATGTTTTTTGTAGATTAAATGCAAAAATTATTGTTTATTTGCAATAGCACTTTGGATCATTTCATTTTTTTCTGTCATTTTTTGGTTGACTTAGAAAGCAATCCCTCAAAGAGTGTCCTCAGAATCTCTACACCTTCAAAGGGAATTTTTTAATTACCTAAATAGATGCAACATAACAACTCTAGACACTTTGAAATTGCTTGCTTTGAGTAGATATAAGGGATTCGGATACCCCAAACCATGTTTTAATTGTTGGTCATATACTGACAATGGTTTTGGTCCAAGCATAAACATTCCTTGTAAAGAATTACCAAGTTTCAAAATCAGATCAACATTCTTTTCCAGTTTTGCCTCAAGATCTAGAATAGTATCATGATACGTATCCTCTTTTTCACTCAATTGCCTTTTAAAATCGAATGTGTCCCTTTTTGTAATTCCTCATTTTTCCATTGTAAACTTTGACATCTAATCTAATTTATCCTCTATGTTTTTCGAGATCTCGAATGATATCTCGAACACGACCAATGTGAGACTGAGCCTTGTTTATTATAACGTTTTGTGTTATGCCCGTTCATCCAGCTTCAAGAAAATCGTTAGATAATTATTATCCTTGTATATGCTTTCCAAAATCCCGAACCGTTCCTTATACATCTCAATCTGACTAGCAAATGCGTGTTTTTGTTTTTGGACTGTTGAGCCAACTATTTATGTTTTTCTGCTTTCTGAATGCATATTCTAGCAAGTTTTCTATTGCACATAGAAACAGGATACATGTGTATCTTTTTTTTCAAACACTGCCACTACATAACACTTTCCCCTTGAATTGAAATCAAATTTAATATTGCTATTAATTAGAATCATTACCATGTACTGTTAATAATTTTAGTATGAGTTGGATACGTTTGTTTCATTATTCTCATCGATTGGATTGAAGATTGTACCTTACGTAAAATGCGACTCACAACTTGGCCCCATAATCAAGTATGGATCAACTGGTATATGAATTCTGGCCATAAGCATATGTTTGCACTGTGCTCTTCAATTTCGTCAATCCTTGAAGCATCAGCAAAGAGAAAATCATTTTGTTCATCTATAAGAATTACACCAGCTTCATCCTGTTTTGCCAGCAACATCTGCTCCATGAAATACTTTGAGTCACGAACCCTTGGCTTTGGACAATTCCTAGCATAATGTCCTTTTCCACTATAGTTGTAGCATTGAACTGTTGAAGTATTTCCTGAAGACGGAGTGCGAAGAGTCCTTTAAACATTTCCAGTCTCATTCGGAGCATTCATTCCTACAACAACTTCATCTTGGACATAAGCTCGTCTGTTATTTCTTTCGATAGTACCAGAATTCCTGATTTGATTATTCACCCTGTCGCCTTGAATGATTGCTTGACTTTTGGTGTTGGATGAAGCACGAAGACGATTATTTGTCGGATTAGAGAAATTTTGAGTTATGGCTTTTGCAAGTAACAACATTGCAGAGACTATAGGATCTTCAGAATTGTTGTGGACATCATCCTGCTGGTACTCATCATCATAATCAACCACAGACGTAGGATGTGTCACATAATAAGATGATGTTTGTCTGGAGGATGAACCCGTGTTTGCTACTAGAGCCAAAGGGTCATGAGACTAACTAACTTCATTGACTCTATGAATTGAAGCATAACATAGTTTCCTCAAATTCTGAAGATAGTCCAAAAAGATCATTAAACGAGTCATAGTCAATTGTTTAGCAAGACGAACTTGAGTCACATATTTCAACCATTCCGGTTGCAAACTATTCAGAAACTTTGTGTTAATTGTCACGGTTGGAAAATTCATGTTGTTTCTTTCTAAATCATTCATTAATTTGACAACGGTTGTAACAGAAACAAGTGCTCTCCTGGTTCAGACAACAATTGATCAAATTCGTATCGTGACACGTGTTTTCTCTATCAACTTTTGTTTGTATAGTTCCCCTTCATCAAATCGTTCAAAAAACTCGTTTCCCACACATATCCTTGGCTATAGTGCAAGCATCCACTGAGAATTGTCGAATCTCATTAGGATAGAAAGTAAATAAATTCATGAACCTCCATTCAGCATCATGGAGACCAATAAGTCCATCACCTTCTAGAATCCTCTTACATTTTGCAATCGTGTAATTGATCGAGCCTTCAGGAACTAAATTCTTAAACTTATAAGGGCCTTCATCAAGTGCTTTGAGAAACCAACTTCTGGTGTTCTCTCTTCCAGTTATAATATCGTCTGAATCTACTTTACCCATGGTATAATAACTACCCCCTTTCAGCAAGGGATTGTTGGTATGTTTTGACTGTCGACATGCTTATGATTCAAAGATTGGTATATTTTAAAACGAAAATAGTGATACTTGAAAGAATAGTATAATATTCGTAACTTTTAACAAAAAGAATTCACTCACATAAGACGATCCGGATGTCGTAGAAGGATAGAAATGAAAGTTAGCCATTTTATTAGAGAGAAAGGAAAGAGCGTGTGGTTTTCTAAGAGAGAAACAACACTACTTATAGAACAAAATGTTTATCCTCACCCAACCATGGAAGTAATGGAGGGGTATTTAAGTCCTAGTGACACCAACTAATTGTAACTTGTCATTATAGTCTCTAACGTGTCACACTATAACTAAACTATTGTACTTCCCAGATATTTCACCATATTTTTAAGGCTACCAATCTTCCCCAATATGTGGACATATGGAATTACTTACAATGTTCCTATCTGTACAAATAACAACACAAAAAAAGTCTTATCCAAAGCTGAAGAATGTCTTTCAATTCGCCTTGTCTTGAAACTTGTACTCCAGCTGGATCTATCATTCTTTACTTGTACAGGAACCATTATAGTATGCACGAGTTGGATTAACTTCCCCCCAATTCATGCAGCATGTCTTAAAAAGCTTTCTTCATAGACTCCTTTTTGGCAAAGTTTTTGAATCAGCTTCCCCCCAAACCAACATCCCTATCTTGAGTAGATCCTGAAACTTTGTTGTAGCTTGAACAATCTTCTACTTGTCATTGACGTGCACAGTGGAATTTTGTAGAAGTCAAACCACACCAACGACCACTACTTCTTGTCATTAGGGCTTGGTGAATATTCGTTCGGGGGTGCATGCGAGAAATCAGCATCAATTCTTCTCACGTATGCAGTATACTTCATAAACCATGCTAAGTAAAGTAGTATACACTACTTCCCCCTGGAAGTTGACATGGTAACATCAAAGTCAACTAAGTCTCGGATGTACACATTTTCCCCCATGATGGTTGCGAACTCTCAGAAGCATCATTGTTGTGTACGCACATATACTCGAGAAGTTCTTGTCTTGAGCACAAATTTGGAAATCCAAACAAAGCATTGCCCTCTTGTCTTCAGAAACCGTAGAGGAGATGAAGCAAGAATCAAGAAAACTTGGTATAATCAAGGTCTTGTATATGAATGTTGTTGAAGAACTTTGAGAATTTTGCTTAGACGGTGAAGTACCTTTATCTTGGAATGGGACAATAATATCCCGTGAGAATTGCCGAGTACATCTCAACCTTTAAACTCTCTGGCTAACTTACCAACCTCGTATTTTTTCAGCTGTTGTTGTGATCACTTGGTGAAGTAAACTCGATATACCAAACTTGAAAATGAAGTAAAATTCCCCAAATTTGTTAATTAAGCTTGCAATGTTGTTGATTGAAGAACGGTGCAAGATTAAATCTATAAGAACTCTATATCCCAACCAGAAAAAGTATCAGAAGTACAACACCTCCTTGAAATTATCCACATCGTCCTTCTGCGTGTGACCACTGAGTACTACTAATGTAACCTCCTTAAGTGATTAGTTAACCAGTATTCCTGCAAACCAACCACACCCCTGACTTTTGGTAACTAGATAATTCAAGTCTCAATCATAAGCTGTATACGTTCAAGCAAGTCATCAATCGATAGATTGGGTTTAAAGAAAAGGGGTAGAAAATAGAAGGAAGTCTCGATGATTAAATAAGTAGACACCCTCGTGAAAAACCACGAGTAAGGGAAATAGGATGTTCAATGGCAGATAGTTTCTTTTCAACTCTCAATACCATCTTAGGTGAACGAAACCAATCATTGAAATTTGAACCAGAAAGTTTTCTCTTTCAAACATCAACTTGAAAGCCGAATGGTTTATGTTTTAGACAGGTAGTGCCATATACAAACATATTAAGTTCAAGATTTGAGTATTTTCAATAATACTCCTTGAATAAAATTAACTACCCATGTTTAAATATATAAATAATTAATTTTCTAAGGCTTAGGATCCAACTTGACATACCACCATCACATCAGTTGATCTGCTAGCAATGGCGTATTCAAAAGGTAATTGACGATCAATAATTGCCACCGGTGCAATTTCTAGAACATTATGGGACTTACTTTATTACATTAATATGCTAGTAAGCATGTTTTATCCCATCTATGCCTTGAGCATAAGGTCTCACCAGCTTACCTCAATTAAGTCGTCCAATCAAGAACTATGATTATGTAACACCAACGTCTCACGAAAAGTGTATAATCACCTTAGGTTTGCAATCTACATACGTCTCACGAGATGTAAAAGGCAAATGCAAGTGTTCTTTCAAATTGGATGGCAACAACTTATTTAAAAAGGGTATTTTTATTTGACGTGACAAATATGTACGAAGAAGCATGCATACATCTTTGTATCATAAATTTGGTTAAAAACTTTACTCAATTAAGATATTTATTACGGTATCACATATTTTCTATACATCTCATGTATAAATAGTGTTACCTTAAAAATTGATGATTCAACGTGTTTTCAAATCTAAAGAATTCTTATTTTATCGCGGGAAAAGATTAAAGAATGATTAAAAACCATTCAAACCCTAGACCATTCACGCTTTCTAAATAATTGCAAGATATCAGGGATTTATAAAGTATATAAACCTCAAACCCTTAGTGATATGCCTTGCAAATAAATAGTACTTTTGCAAATTTTGTCATTGATAAAATTCAATATTTGATTTAAAACACATTATAAACTTATTAAATTGCAAGTCTCGTCATGGGAAGTTAAGGTATGAGTCCTAACATTATAGATAACCACACCTGAGTGACTCATAAGACTTTGCAATTAATACTTTATACTAAATCTTATTTCATAGTTATTAGTCATGTTTATATTTTCTTTTTAGAAAAACACTTTTGTTTTTACACAAGTCAAAACTTTTAAAAACAAATAAATATAAACTACTAATACACATAACATTTATTTGAAAAACCACTTAACAATTAACACATGCAAATATTAACGATGATCCTACTTATCAAATAATTAAACTATGTATATATTCATATAAGGCTCCTTCTTCCAATGAATCGGGCCAAATCCATTGATATAATCGATTGCGTAAGCCATATATAAATATACACCACATAGCACATAAAAGCTGATAGAAAATTTCATTCGACTTCAGGCCTCGACTAGACATAGCTAGGGTCTTCCCCAGCTTTTGCAGTAACCTACAAAGTTGTAGCTTACTGAGTCGTGGATCTACCATAAAAAATTCAAATGTTTTCGAAGTATAATGAATATTTTAGGAATATTTTAGTAACAATGTGTCAAACAATCCAAAAAACTAAAAAAAAATCAACTTTTATGTATTAATCATCGAATTTGCATGTCAAACGATTAACAATTAACCAAGATTTATATCATATATCAATCCATGATAAACTTGCATGTGTTTATCACGGATAACAAATTAACGATTAATTAAAACCGGATCAATTAACAAATTAAACTATCAAATTTAACACATACAATTTCATATAACCTAAGGTAATACCTATTAGGCATAATCCGGAAAACTAGTAACATACTGTTAGGTCACATTAATCTTGAATTAATCATATCAAACATGTATGCATAGAGAGAATAGTAGAGAATGGCAAGTATTTGAAATTCAAATGATATAAAAGGGAGGGAAAATGGAAGAGTTTGTTACAAGTGCATCACCCTCTAATGAAGATTAGAGGGGTATTTATAGGTGATGGAAGGAGGCTTCCCTTCCTTATTTTCCTAACTTGTCACATCTAGTCCATAGACTTTGGTAATTTTGCTATTTCATTCTTTTAGCATAATATACCTTATTACAAACTACTTTGACATTATCAAAAGAAACACTAATGACTTAAATAATACAAAATCACATAATCGACACTTTTAATGATCCTAACAATCTCCCCCTAAGGGTCGATTATTCAGGGCGTTCTCTTCTTGATCCAAGTGGTCTTCCATTCACGAACATCTCCCATCTTCTCATCTGCCTTCGATGCTTCAATCTTTCTTCAATCTCTTCTTCAAACAACTTCAAGTATTCTGTTTCATCTTTGGTGAGATCTTTTTGTACGTATCCATACTTGACATCATTATTATAACTCTTCAAACCTTCTAACACTCTATTTAACGTAGCATCACAAAACTTATGGATTTCTGAATGTCTCATCACCCGTTTCTCTTTCTTACTATTCTTGTAAATAATTCCATGCACAGGCTCATAGATGATAGAGAACATTTCATGATCTTCAATTCCTGGGAAAGTCATTGTTGGTGCAGTGAGATTAACCTTCTGTTGATAGCTTTCAATTCCAAGTTGGAAGTCATGCACTCTTTCCCATATCACTGAACTTCTAATGAAGACTGATAAAGACCATAGCAATCATGTATCTGCATAATCCGGTACCTTGCCATTCATTATCAACAAGTATATGTCCTCAATATCATTCTTATTGAGATTCTTGTAGTCTGGCTCAGTTATTGACACTAGGTACTTATTAGCTCTTCTTGCAATAATCTCTGTGATAAACTTGTGTTCATGACCCAATTCCCAGTATGTCTTGACAACTTGAATAATCTTTGAGTTCGAATAAACCTCTTCCTTTGGCTTTCTAGGCTCTTTCTGTTTCCTTATGTAGAAAATATTCGCATAAGGATTCTTCCAATGTTCAACACCATAATGAGCATAAGGATTAAACATTCGAACACACTTATTCACCCATCTAGAAGTACGTTCTTCAATATCATCATCATTAAAAAT
>BQNB010150907.1:3775-15974 GCA_026074375.1 Tanacetum coccineum
CTTGAAAATACCCCCAAATAAATTACCCTTGATAATCTTCTTGCTTTAAATCAAGTCAAAACCCTAAAACTCAAAATCTTCCAAAAATCAAGAACTCGAAAACATGGTGCATGGTGATTTTCTAGTGAGTAGGTTTTATTAGGGTTTAGTTTAGGGTTAATTTAGTATAGAATGGAGGTGAATTGATGGAGGTTTGATGATTGAATAATGGTGTTCTTGGTATTATGGCTCGAACAGAAGAGAATAAGAGGTGTGGGAATATCTTGCTTTGACTGATATCATGCGTATTGTGGAGAATGTGCAATATATATGGTATGAAATCTCCCACATAGAAGATATCGAACTAAATAAAAAAAAGAGTCGTTGTATGTATTTGGGGTTGGGGAATTCGGCTAAAAAAATATATAGGGTTGTGGTAACCGAATTTTATAAAAAAAAGGATAATGGGTTTTATTTGGTATATATACTAGAATTTATGGATTATCTAATTTACAGAATTATATTACTAGTATAATTCCTAAAATAAAAAAAATACATATTTATTGATTTTGTTAGCTTGTAACCGGTCATATCCTAAGGGTGGGCTTGGTTGGGCTTTTGTTTGCTAATTGATTGAATTACTTAGTTTCCGGGCCTAATAACCTATTTAACTCGTTACTTCTTATAATAACGCGATTTCTTCGACGCGGTTTTGGCTAAACTTGAATAAAAGATGGAAAATAATAAAAATAAAATAAATTAAGCTCTCATGGCTAAATATAGATTTCGTTGATTTCTCGATCGATAAAACGAATAATTTAAATTGTATGATTCGCGAGGGTTTTTGAATTAACAATTTTAATAAAAATCGGCTAAAATAATAAAATGAATTAATTAAATTTATAAAATAGATACAAGATTAGTAATAATAGTGACCTTAACTACAGGGTTTTACATCCTCCCCTCCTTATGGGAGCGACGTCCCGACGCTTTATTCCTCATACTCACATTCTTCTTGTTCGCGAAAAGATGCGGATACTTATTCTTGAAGAAATCTTCCCGTTCCCAAGTGAACTCCGGACCTCGCCATGAGTTCCAACGAACTTTAACGATGGGAAAACTGCTTTGATTTAGTTGTTTAACCTGATGGTCCATGATCTTTATAGGATCCTCGATAATTTGTAGCTTGATGATTAGACGAAATGCATTTAGTGGAAAGACAAGGTTTAATGAGGTAAAGTCTCATCGGGTTCAAGTTGCGAAAGGTGACATGGATTCTACTGAGTTCCCAAGGTAGTTTAAGTTGTAAGGCTTGCTAACGTGTTCGAAGGGTTCGATAAAACAATTAAGTAGGGTAACAACCGGATATGGAATAAATAAAAGTTAATGCATGAAATGTTCGCTTTTTGGGAATAAAAAAAGAAAGTTGATTTTGATAAAAAAAATTGGCGACTACTCTCAGTATAGCATGGTCCTTCCTGAATTATACATAGATGATCAGGCTATGTATAATTGAGGACTAACGATGCAATGCTTGTTTTCGTCAAACTAGTGTTATGTACATAATGGTATTAAATGGTTTTTATAATGTAACAAAGTAGTTCATAACGTGAATACAAAGTAGCTCATATGATGACAACAACATAGTTTATAAGACGATAGTAAAAGGGTTTATAGTATAGTAGCAAAATGGTTTATTGGATGATTCTAAAAATGTTTATAAGGTCTTAGCCAAACGATTTGTGAAGTAATCTAACAATTCATAAAATGAAAACGAAATAGTATATAAGATGGAAATAATTTAGTTTATATAAAAAATAGACACAAGTGGTGTAATCACCTAAGGTGTAAGCAATGATATGAGGGAACGAATGAAATGCCATGAGGGTTCCTTAAGGAAAGGACAGATAGAAGTTGTTGGCGATAAGGGACTATAGGAAACAAGGAATTTATCCAGTCGTTTAATTCGTTTAAGACAGTCACGGTAACACATTAGTAGTTTTTTTTTTACGGGCTCTGTGGGTCGTACGTAACCAAAAAAGAAAATACACACAACAATTCTCGAATAAAAGGAAGTAAGAGACAAAGTTAGTAATTGAAGAGAGAAGTCAACGGGTGGTCCACACGAACGAATTTCGAGTCAAAAGAAAGGCGAACATCATAACGGATTATACGTCAACCATTCTTCATAATTCATTAATGCTCATCCAGAGGCATCACAGGAGATCTACTAACGTTACTCAAAGAATGTGGGTCGAGAAGAAAGCATAGAAACATCAGAACCTCTAAGTCTGGTATCAATGGCCGATAATTAGACGAGCGGTCTAAAGAATTTCCATCATGGAGAGAAATGAAAGGAAAATTAGAACGACGGTTGTTAAGTCAAGACGTACCCACATATGGAGAATTCGTTCGAGAAAGTTAAGGGTACATATGCGGATGCCCGCAATTCTGTACTAATTGCATAACCTTTACACTCAATTTTTGTTTTCTGCAAACTACGGTGTAAGAATTGATCTTTATCAGATCGTAAGGTGACTACTATTCCGCCTTGCATGGGCTCTTCTGAATTATACATAGAGTGCACGGCTATGTATAATTTAGGAATAGCAATGTAATGCTCAATTTCGTCAGACTAGTGTTATGTTTCTTATATATAAATGTATAAACCATACTATTTTTAAGATAGAACTCAAAATAATTTTTGGAACTGTTAATAATGTGAAAGTAAAGTAATTTGCTATTTTTTAGGCGATAACAAATATTTTGTAAGACCTAAGTAAAATGACTCGTAAAACAATAGCAAATTAAATTTATAAGGTGACATTACAATGAATTATAAAATAGCAAGTGGTTTGCATGAGAGTAGTAAAGAGTAGTTTATGAGGCAATCGGTGAAATGGTTACAAGATGATAGGGTTTCAAAGGGTTTAGTCGGAATCGTCATGAGGTACATGATATCGATGCCGATGGAGGATATGAAGACATGAGATTATTACCGCGACCAAAAGTGATGGTGCGCAATTAGGAAAAGGGAAGATAAAATAAAATGACACATAAGTCACATACATATAAAAGAATAATAGAATCAAAATGTGTGTGCCTCCTAAGTTATTTGACAACCATATGCTTTTAAGAAAGTATAATATTCGTTTCCGAATTTCACCACTATCGCGTAAAATTTCTATTCTTGGAAAGTTTCCGATTTTTGGAAATCATAGAAAATTAAGATGTTAATATCGACTCATAAAAATACACGTTTTCCAATAATACTATCTTTCTAAAGTTCTATCCATACGCTCCATTTCATAATTTAATGTTATATATATATATATATATATATATATATATATATATATATATATATATATATATATATATATGCCTCCAACCCGAACTTGCCATTATTTTATTATTATTATTATTATTATTATTATTATTATTATTATTATTATTATTTTTACCCATTCCGACTAATATGTAATTTTAATGAAAATTTACCCGTTGGACCCATTTTAAAAGATTATGTTTTTGGCAATGAACAAAAGTGAAAAGCTAACTTATTAGTTGTAATTTGAGTTTTAGTTAATATATTTTACGCCTTAATCATTCTCCCCATCATCTAAGATACTATACCAACACTTTTCAAATGATCACAACTTAATATCAAACATGTTCGTTGGATTCCAAAAACAACGAAAACTAAATATACTAATGGGAAATAAAAATTGCATAAACAATACTTCAAGAAATACCAACAGCACGAATAAAAAGTAAAACTGGTGACATAAAAGGGTCGGCCGCACAAGATTGTGAAAATTCTAGTTATTATTTGATAATCAAAAAATAAATATATAGGAGTTTCAGATTCGAATATAACAGATTACAATCAAATAAGTTATGAATAATCTAATTGTACAAATAATAAGTCAAAAACCCCCCACAAAGGATCAAATTGATCATAATAAGGTATGATAGAAGGTTAGATGTAAAGAATATCAAAATTACAATAACGAAAAAAAACAAACGGTAAAAAAAAGATGAAACGGTATGAAATTATGAAAGACTATAGAGAGTCATTCATGAAATTAATCGATGCAAACGAGAGAATTGATATCAACAGCTAAAAGAGGCGTATCTTAAAGAAATAATATGTCAGGATGTTAAACGAGATAAGTGAATTAATTGTGCAAACAATTAATTATTAAGGAGGGTCAACACCGAATGGCTAAAAGAGGCACATATTAAGGAATGATTTATCAAGGATGTTAATATGGGATATGAGAACTTAATTATACAAACAATTTATCATTGAAGGAGTGGATATATCCGCACCACAAGGCAAACAATACATGAGAGTTTTCAAGGAAAATGGTTTAAGTAAAAAGGTCATCGTTACCTATGATGGTCGAGATTCTTTTATCGGAGTGGGGCTGCTTTTTGTGTTGTTCCTAAATGATATTTCGGTCAAAAGACGTGACATTTGAAGAATACTAGTAATCTTAAGATCAAGCAAGAACAAGAGTGAGATGTGGGTTGGGATGTTAGAGAAAACTTGGATGGAATAATGGATGAATGTATTAATGAAATGTATGGAAAATGGAACAACCAACCCTCTCCAAGACTAGGAGAGGGTCTATTTATACTCTATTTGGGCCGGCCATGGGATGAGTTGGGCCTCCCATGGGCCTTGGGCCGGACTAGATTACTAATCTAATCCTTTATACTTAACTTACCGGAGCTAAGACTTGTTAACAACTTTGGGAAGTGACCGGGCACTTTTCGTGGCTTTCCAAACAATCTCCCCTTAAGGGAGGTCCACTCCATTTTACAAACTTTTAAACCTTGCATACTATGCTTTATCTTAGTCTTATAGCACTTCGGTACTCTTGACTTTCTCTTGTGAATATGTTGTAGTGATCATGACTCTTGGATTGAGCTTGTTCCTTGAACTTGTATTGAATTGTGATTCTTGAGCATCTTTAGATCATCAACCTAAGCACATCTCTACGCCATCTTGTAACTTTGCCATATTGTGGATTGAGACTTCTGGACCGACATGTCATACTCATTCTTGAAAAGCTTTAATGTTGATCCTTTCTTGAAATTTCTTTAACTTTAACACTCGACAACTTCTAGAAAGATGTGTGGTTATCTGAGTTAGCATAAGTCATTGTACATCATGTACTTGTGCTTTCTTGATGACTTTATGTTTGTCGGTCGGGTATGAGCTGTAGTTGTGGATCTTGTGTGACAGCTGGGAATCAAGGACCTCCACACACCATTTAAATATCCCTACATTAAAATAGTTAGCAATAAAGCGCGGGGAAGATATGGATTTGTCATTCGACCAGGCATTGGTTGGTGAAACTTCGGATCCGTAGGACAATTGACTAGGTTGATCAGATAGATTCAATTTAAGATGTAATCTTCTTGACTGGATTTCCAGTGAAGGTGTTCGAATCTTTCTAACACATAAGTATTAGATCATCATACTCATAGATGTTCTCATTATCGGAACGTCTCAAAGCAGACAGCCGTTATGAAGTGACCCAGCTGCGTTTATGCTCCATCCGTTGATAGAGAAAAATTGATTTGAAAATCAATCGGTGTATCACTTACAAAATTGTTTTTGTGACACACCGAGAGTGTTTATCATTTCAAAATTCACTAACAACCGTTGATCCATTTCTGGATACAAGTTGATTTTCTTATAGAATCGCACCATCGTTTCTTTCCAGTTGTCACAAGTTTGATTCATAAAGAATCGCACAAGTTACCTACCATGAGCTTGTTTGATGTTGACTCAAGCAGGATTTCCATCTTCATTGTGAATGAATTCACTCTGATGTTCTGGCACAATCACAAGGATAATGCGAAGGACTCTTAAGATGTATCTTGTAATTCACATTGTGTGATTTAGCAAGGATAATTTGACAAGTGTCCTAATGAGATTTATGGATGATCTCTTTTGGCTCTAGACTCAATAGTGCACTTTGATTTTAGTGATCGGAGGCTGGAGCTGAGTGCCACCTTTTCAATATCAACTAACTCGGAGTGAGAAAGTCAATAGAAATGAGTGTATCTCCGTGAGTTTTGAAACAAAGTCTTTCTGACTTTGAGTAGCTGGGAGGGGGTTGTGCATAGCGTCACTGGGTCCATGACTGTCTTCAATGTCAGACAACACCTGAGTGTTTCTGACAGCATATGTATTGACCCGGTTTCTGCCTAAGTGTATGGAGGGCTTCTTTATTTTCACCCTTTATCCTTACATTTCTTTTTCATTCTTCAACCCCTTCAATGCATACCGAGACTTCATAACTAACACCTTGTTGGGTTTGTTCCAGTGTTAGCTCCATCTCAGTCGGCATTATTCCCTATTCTCACTTTTTCTCCTTTTTAATCATACCTAAGGACTTCTACACTAACTAGTGGATATCCCTGGGTAGATCCCTCCGGTTCTGGCTGGATCATGGGATCTGAAAACCTAAGCCTAACCGCCTTATAACTTCATAAATTTAAGAACATGGTCAGTCTTTTGGGTATTTCATCACAATCCTTCCAAAAACATTGAAAATTTCAATCAAAGTGTTTGATATAAATATCAAAAGATTTACACTTTGAGAGTTTTTCATTATCACTAAAAGCTCCCCCTTAACATGTGCATCGTAATCGTAGTACATGCTAGGTGTGGAGTGCGTTGAGTCCATTTTATTTGATCACTTCTGTCAGTATTCATTAAGTCCTGGTTAATCATATTTTCTCCCCTTATCCAAAATGTTAATCCCTTGATATTTTGGATATCAAATGATTAACTGTTCGGGGACAAAATGATATATGTTAGCATATTGGAACACGTTATTGCTCCCCCTCAACTTGTGAGGGATTATAAGATGATGCTGAGTACAATTATTTGAAAATTTTGAATTTACTCAGAAATTCTTGAAAAATTTGTACTCGAGCACATCTTATTGTTCACCAAAAAATCTACACTAATAATGAACATATTCACAAGATAAGTGTATTTACGAGGATTGACCTTTTTAAGATGAGAACAACATATGATAAATCATATGGTCCTTTGTAGTAGCCGTAGGTCATCCCACGCTATGGTCGTCCACGGTCAAATCTCTCCAAATCCTCAATTATCCTCCTTGTCTTTAGCTCTTGTCAATAGCCTGGATTCATAGCTCTGCGTTTGCTTTTGTCAAGTATGGATCCAAAAAGTCTGTGGCTATACGGCACATTCTAAATACCTTGAGGCGATCATTTAGAGCAGTCCGAACGTCATCTAGGAGTACATCGTGATCTTGTGTAGTTCGTTCAATCGCATCAATCTGATATTCTTGTATTTGTTCTGTAGATGAATCTCTTGGATCTGAGTATGGTGTATAAGCGTCTTGTCTTTCGAGATGGGATCTGTACGTAAATCAGGATTTGTGAGGTTGAGTTTTTCTGTATAGCTTTTCACGCCCTAATTGAGATTTTCCACACGCTAATGGATGATTAACTCTTCGTGTTATCATTCTTAAGGAGACATTAATGCAATTCGTTCTTCAACGTTGAGATTTGTCACTTTTTCCTTGCACGGAAGAAGCAGCATATCTTCAATCGTCTTGGAATCCTTAGTTGTGGAAAGTCGCCTTCTTTGAACTTGTAAAGAATGTCATCATCCCTTCGTACAGTAATCCAGTCAAGATGCTTATAGTCATGCCATTCGACTATTTCAACCTTAGTGACAGCAATGATTCGTCTTTTTGAATAGGACATCACGACGATGATTCCATTGAGGTCGCAAATGCATAGAACATGTCACTTCGCTTTTTTCTCCCTATGTGAGATTCCCCAGAGGGCTAATTCTGTATTATTATGGACAATCATTTGACTCCACATTGAGTTAGGCACTAAATCTTCTATCCATTTGATATGTCCGTAATCTGCAGCCTTAGTCTTCGTAACTGAAGTAGAGTACTTTCGGCTTGACACACCACCACGTAGGTACTCCAGGTCGTTATTGATGAAGTGATGAAATGGTATAACGCGACGACCTTGAGAATTTGGAACTAACGGTAGTGGTTGTCGCAGATCATGAGGATATTGACGACCTTCAGGGTTGATCCAGTCCAATTTTTCGGTTGTGGCTTTGTAGACTTCCTCACAAAAATATTCAATTCAGTCCATACTCTTGCAAGTGCCTTTTCATCAGCTCAAAATGTTGGGACCTAGCTTAGCAATTCAGGTGTTAGTGTGTTGAACATTTAGACGATTCATCACACAAAGCGGAGAAGTAAAGTAGAGTCGGTTAGTTCATCGATTGACTCTCGAGGGTCTTGTTGTGCCAGAATTGCTAAGCCAAGGTTGGATCAGATTCATGAACGGCAGGATCGACATTTCCTTGCATGATCAGGGAGAGGTAGTGTGTAGGTTGTTGAAAACAGTATGTAAATGTGCGGACCTCTTCTTCTGCTTGTTCATCCTGGACACCCTGTCTTCAAACTCTCTGGTGTGCAGGTGTTCAATGACTTCTGTTAGTTTGCATAGCTTCATCTACTGGTGCAGTTTGGATAGCAGATTTTCTAGTGAGTCTTAGATCCTGTACTGGTAGTTTTACTACCATCTTGGTTTGTTTCACATTGAGCACTGGTCGAATCAGGTCTTTTCCCTGACCTTTTCTCTTGGACCCCCGGTCTGTTCCAGCGGAGGGTTCTTGATCATCATCAGCACCATCTCTAGGTCTTTTTATTGTGACCGTATCGCCATATGTATCTAACAAGATCTTGTCGGCTTCATACGCATCAACTAATGACTTGTAGAGCTGCCTTTGAATATCTGACCTGTTGATTAAAGTTGTTAGTTCCATCTTGTCAATTATATCTTTTTTAGCTCTAGTTCTGACAGATTCTGCAGCTAAATAATGAGACATGTTGGCTTCCTTTGATGTTCGCACCAGAACCTCGGTCTCGAGTTGATCAGGGTTACTAACTTAATCGATTTTAGGAGTATTTTTGGAGAACTTCCTTTTAGACTGTTCTGATGATTTCTTCATTCCTTCATCGATTGTGTCAAAGAATTATTGATTTCAGAAGTAGACTCTTATCGAATTTGTTAATTCAGTTTGGACTGCAACGTCCACTGCTTCCTGCATTTTATTCGCTAGATATTGATCAACGATGCCAGGAATGGAGGAGAGCGCTTCGGCATATTGATTTGTTTGTCTGAGTTCCGAGAAGTTGTCTTCTAATGCTTTCAGTCTATAATTAAAGCCAAACAACGAGGCAAAGTTAGGAAGATTTTGTAGCAAGGAGCTTGTAGTAGTAGCCGGTGTCAGAATTGGTGGTTGTTGTGTTTGAAATGACGTGAGATCGGTATTGGTGGGCGATTGATTTGTGCAGTTGAAGGAAAGCTCCATGATGGCTGTTACTTGAGTATTCAATGGAGAGGTGGCTTCAGTATGTTGTCAAAATATATCATCAAAACACCAGTATCTTGGTTTTGATCGGCATGTGGGACGAATCCAGATGATTACAGACGAGTCTGTTGTTGACTATCAGGATTAACCAGAGTTAGGGGTCACATGAGTGTCTTCCAATTTCCTGGGTTGCTTGAACCTGGGTATATACACATCTGTCATTAAATCATTCTCTTCCATAAAGATCGGTTAGGTATCTTCGACTGCCTCATGTCCTTGATCCTCTTCATATGTAGCCACTTCATCCGACTTGCACCTTACATTGTTCTCAACATATGTCACTATCTTCGTCATCTGATGATGAATTACGAGATGGTGTGTGATTGTAGGATCGAAAGTAAATCATCTTCTTCGTTTCCTCTTCATGTTTATGTCATCATCATGGAGTTGTGGCTTTGGATGGACAAAATCATCACATCATTGTCTGATTCAGTCTGCATTCATCATCCATCATCTTGAGCTTTCTCATCATACGTCTTGTTCATCATCAATATTTCATCTTGAACTTTCTCATCATCATATGTCATCATCATCTTCCAATCATCTGTTAGTCTCTTTAACGTCACTTTTTATCTGCATCTTCAAATATTGGCTTACTCATCATCTTGATCATCGTCAACTTGATTCCAAGAGATATCATCCTCTGAGTCATAATTAGGAGCCATCAGGAACCCACCTGGTGTAAACACCGTTCCATTCATCTGCAACATGAACCTACTGGCATAAGAGCTATGTGTTTCTTGACGGCTTCTTTTTGTGATTATTTTGAGTTGCTCAGCCTCTGTCAAATCTGCCTCAGAGATAGACTCTAACTCTGTAGTCTTCAGCTTTCCTTTTCCAGACTTCTTTTCTGTTGGGGCAGTGGGAGGCTTCTGTTTTGTGATTGTATCTGTATTAGCTTTCTTCTTGCTTCCTTTTGTCTTAGGAGGAATTGTTCCTGAAGCCATAGCATAATACTCTTTGTATGATTCAGAGTTGCGGATGTCCTCGTTGGTTATATGTCACACTGGCAAAGATAGCCCCCGTACAAACTGAGTGACTTCATTATTGAGATGACACTTGATTGTAGGGAACATTGGTCATCTATGGCATAATGCAATTGACCTTTTTCTTATAGAATTTGAAGGATCTTTTTCCATGAACAAGTGTCGGACTAACTGGTGAACCGTGGATAATACATCGCATTGCCTTCTTAGTATTTTTTTCTCAATCTTAATAATGAAGTCCTCCCACAGAAGACTATGCATAATCAACATTCTTTTATTGTCATACCCCAACAAGATTTGAGCTTGCGAAAGACGAAGACTGTCATATGATGGTAACACTGAGACTTTTGTTGATCTGATAGACTGCAAAAATTGATTCCAGGGTTGATGCAGTTTATTGCATTAACATCAGTGATCTTCTTATATCTCCAGAATGACAAAAGACTAGCCTAATAAAGATGAGGATCTCCTTCTCCAAGAGGTGGTTCTACAACTTCTTATTACCGACTTTTAGGGCAAATTGAAGACTTGCTCTGAACTTGATCACAAGAACGATATATGCTTTTGTTATTCATCTTAAATCGGACAGATCGATTAGGAACCTTAAGCACGAAGCCCAGAATTTTGCATTTATGATCTCTGGAGCATCAGCTAGTGGGACTTGGTTTGCCTTGTAGAAAGGAGTGCGCTTTAACACATCGTAGACCACTTGATGGGTTGCTTCCTTTGATTGTGCATCCGAACTTAAGCGAGATTACTCATTTACCATCTTAAGTCGGGAAGAAGGAGCCACCAATGCATCATCCAAAGCAATCTGATCCGCTATTGAGATTTCCATGAGTTTGTTTAAGAAAGAGTGAGTGCAGTTTATAAGAAGACACAATCATTCATTCATGAGAACCTTTATAACTTTTAGCACTTTTGAAGATCAATCTACTTAGATAAACTAGTAGCGTATGAGACAAAGGCACCTACCCTAACAACTAAGTTGAATGTAGTTAACCTTGGTTTTGTCAAGCTTTTACTGTCTATTTTAAAATAAGAGATTTGTTGAATTTAATCTTAGTTAGAAAAAATTTGATCTTAAGTGTGTTATGTCAAAAATTGGTTAAGTGTTGATAACTTCACTAGTTCGGTCCTCAAAGAAAAAAACATCTTGATCAGTTTTCACTAAATTATGCTCGTTCGGTCCATTTACACAAGCACTCGTTCGGTCCTTATAAGCAGTTGCTCGTTCGGTCCTTACTAACAGTTGCTCGTTCGGTCCTTACTCACAGTTGCTCATTCGGTCCTTATTGTAAGTCACTCGTTCGGCCCTCACATTTTAGTCACTCGTTCGGTCCAGTCAAATAGTCGCTCGTTCGGTCCTTTCAATGAGTCACTCATTCGATTCATACCTGATCTACTCTTTCGGTCCTCAATAAACATTCACTCGTTCGATCCATACTAAATTTACTCGTTCGGTCCTCATTAGGATACTCTCGTTCGGTCCTCACATTTAAACACTCGTTCGATTCACAACACGTTACTCGTTCGGTCCATATGGGTTATACTCGTTCGATTCATACAATTTTTTGATTGTTCGGTTTCTTAAGTTTGTGCTAGATCGACTCTAACATCTAACTCTATTCTAGCATATCCATTGAATCATGATATAACAATCTCACTCACAAACGTATAATATTTATGTATATATCTATTCAATCGAGCATAAAACAATCAAGAACAGGATTAAATCACAACGAATACTAAAACTCGACTAGCC
>BQNB010150908.1:0-15973 GCA_026074375.1 Tanacetum coccineum
GAGAATTGGTTCGGTTCCTCTTGTTCGGTGCACACTAGTTCGGTTGATCTTGTTCGGTTAACAAAGAAGAATCTAGTTCGGTTTTCAAAAGAGAATTGGTTCGGTTCCTCTTGTTCGGTGCACACTGGTTCGGTTGATCTTGTTCGGTTCCATTTAAAGTGACTAGTTCGGCTTACTCGTTCGGCTTACTCGTTCGGCTTGCTCGTTCGGCTTACTTGTTCGGTTCCAACATACAACACACTAGTTCGGTTATAACTACTACGAAACCTAAAATTTTAAAACTAAAAAAGAAACATTTTTGAATGGTTTTTAGCAAAAATTCTTGTACAACTAGTGTTACTAACCCTATAGGAACAATAAAAATGAAAACTTTAAGGTTTTTACGCCAAAAAATTTGAATCAAAAATTTGTTCTTTATAAAGATTTTGAACACAAATCATAAGACAAACACAAAAACTAAACACACCACTCCATGGCTCTTGATACCAATTGAAGAATACAAGTAATCTAATGAACTACCAAGAACAAAAGAAAGAGATGTGGGTTGTGATGGATGGAATGGATGAATTGTATTATGTGTGTGAAATGGAAAATGAAACAACCAACCCCTCTCCAAGGCTAGGAGAGGGCTTATATACTTACATGATGGCAGGCCCATGGGCTATGATGGGCTTCCCATGGGCCTTGGGCCGGACTTGATTACTAATCTAATCATTACACTACCTACGAGCTAAGATTATTACAACTTGGAAGTGACCGACACTTTTTGTGTTTCCAACAATATTGAACATTTTGCTATGTATAATGACATTATAATCATTCTTCATTAGCCTTTTTCTAATGACTATATTTTTGTAAATACTATTAATCATTTTTTCAATTACTACGTTATCTCATAACAAACTAGTTTTAATGCTCGTGCACGCACGGAGCTTAGACATTATATTTTTTTAAACTACATATATATATTTTTTCTATTTTATAAGTTATGTTATAGAGTATTATCGAAATATATGAAGATAATAGATTCATTAAATCTTTTATATATTACGTAGTATATGAATTTGAGGATGATTACTAATTTTTTTTCTTTTGATTTACCTATTTTTTGACTCGACATTGTGAGCCAACTAATCCCAGCGAAACAACCCTTTTAGGTAGCCCGGAGTCGGGTCAAGTGAACCTTCGATGTGCTTCGGTTGTACAACATGATTTCAGGCCGACAATGAAAAATCTACCAAAAACTCTTCGGGTAGATTTGAGATGTGATTAGATAATGTTAAATCTTTGTTTGGAAGTAAGAAATTGTTTACGTTTGTTGTATTTTAAAATATAAAGTCTAGAGGTTTAAAGTTTAAGGGGTTATTTGTTTATTTTTTAAAGTTATAATAAAACTTGTAAATTTATAAATTTACACTTTTAACTCCATATAATTTATTTAAAATTAAACTACTAAAGTTTTATTAATTATCTCTTTTTTTTAAGTTTTTGTTTTCACAAATTTGACACATATATTTTTATGTGTTTTTTTTCTCCATCAAATTTCTCCACCAATTTTTTTCAATTTTGACCAAATTGATTCAATTTTGACTTTTTATTGACCAATCAGATCGCACGATTTTGCCTACGTGGCAAAATCAAGCATTCTGATTGGTCCAATTTATTTTCACATAAGATTTAATATGATAGAAAACTCTGAAATGATGTAATTCTTTTATTATATAAAAGATTATACTATGTTATATCATATTTACTCTTTAGTACATTAATGTTTCACAATATTATCTTATAAACTCTCTTGCTAATTACATTTATTTGTCTACATTACATCAACCATAACTTATCTAAATGATAGGCAGTAGTTGGAACAACAAAAAACAATAACAAACAAGTATCAAAATATAAATGTTTCTTCCAACAATACCTTAAAGCTCCCCGCCCAACGGGCGGGCCTTGAAACTAGTTCTAAATAAGAAATATACTCAACCAAATGATAGTTAAATAGTTTGATTTATCAAGAGCTCCATGTTTATTTCGAGTGTTTCTTGAGTAATAGTTTTGTTAAATTTAAAAATATACAATTTTAAAGCCTCAAAAATTTAGGCGACAAGCTACAGGGGCGGACCCAGCTTATAGCACGGGTGTGCACGTGCATACCCTGCGATTCGACGGGTTAGTGTTAAAAAAAAATTGTTTTTTTAAAGTAATATACATAGAGTGCATACCTTCAAAGTTGAGTGCATACCCTATGTTGAAATCCTAGGTCCGCCACTGACAAGCTAAGTATACTCAAACCAACCCTTTTGAATATGAAGTAAATCATATACAAGCTGCTGATAAGAAGCATCTCGTAGTGTTTCCATAGAAAAAGACAAGCTCGTCCATTGAATTAGTTTCTTAGTTCATTTAAAACGGTATATATATATATATATATATATATATATATAGATGTTTCTTTTTCTCAAAACTCAAAAGTTTTAAAGTTATTTGAACACAGCGAAGTCATATGTATATAGCTAACCCGAGTAGGGAGTAGGGACGCAACGAGAACAAAATTTAACCAGACGCATTTAGGAAAATAATACAAAACAAGGATTGGACCATGTGCATTTAATAAAAACTGAGGTTTTTTTTACAAATATTACAATACGTTGCAAAATTTCATGGGTGTCCCGGGACCTTCGGGACCCACCCTGGACAAGTCACACGGTACACTCGCTATAGATTTATGGTTCAAACCTCAAACTGTACAAACTCTTAAGCTGCTAGAAAAATGGTCATAAATGGTCACAAGGTGCTCCGTTCAGGGACGGAACCAAAGTGCGTTCCGAAAGGCCCCGAGGGTCCCATAAACCTATAGCGAGTATATCTTGTGACTTAGATCCATAGGTTATTGTTGAGGTAGTTCATTTATTATTTATAATATTATTTCTCCGACCAGAAGCAAGATTGAATCTGAAATGAATATTTATTGTTTGATTCCAATTTCTATTTTTTATAGAAAAAGAGTAGATATACACTAAAGTCATAAAAACCCATACCATGCATAGAAAGGAACACATGCATATTACCTCATAATCCCAAGTTGAATCTGCTTACGCTTTTCCTATTTCATGCACAACTACGTACATGCATGTGAATAATATAGTTGAATAAGTTTATAGGTTTTAATTGGCAAAATACCATGGGTATATGAATCACAAATACAATGTTCCAGCTACGTACGTACCTGTAGTGGTATATTTATATTTATTCATAAGATAGATAATACTTTTTGTATTTAAATATATATAGATACTTTTCAAGACATACGTAACAATAGTAAACACATTGCATGGTTCATATAAAACAAAAGTAGCTCCCATTATTAGAAATAGCAGAAACATATTTACACCTTAATCAAGAAGACCTAATTTTAATATTTATAAAAATATAAAGATTGAAATCTATATAAACATTGTTTCATTGTTTATATATGTGTTTTGAGTGAGTTGGCCACACACACTTGTCATTTGAATGTCAATTAACTTTTGCTTGAGTCTCTCTCAGTCTTTCTAAGATTTTAATTCAGTGAAAGAGATTCAAAACTTACTCACACAAATTTACACACATACACACATTTATTTTGCATGCCTACAAAAATCCAAATGATTGAAGAATCAATAGAAGAAGAAGGGGACAATAGAAGAATAAAAGGTAAGTAACCATAATCTACAACTTTACATGTTAACTTTTGTTGTTAAATTTTGTTAAGGTCTATATTTTCTATAAGTTTTGTGTAATTGTCTTTAAATACATATCATTTAAATATAAACATATAAGTTAACCACTATATGTTATAAGGCTCAACTTATTCATGAATTGCTAATGATTCAAACATTCGTACTTTGTACATTGATCATGTATTTGCAAACTTCTTTTCTTTGGGTTAAAATCATTTTGGGTTATCATTTTCTTTTAATACTTGTTACATTTGATACTTTTTACTTAGCTACCAACAAATTAGCTACTTTATCATTGTCCAAACAAATTACCATGAATTAGTTGTTATCTTCTATTATTTCGGAAACACATTCAAAATTCATTTCATTAATTGGTTGTATAAGCCAAAAAAGTGACAAGTTTATAAAAAGCGAGTAACTCACATAACGAACGTTTATAAAAAGCGAGTAACTCATATAACGAACGTTTCCGACTCGTTTATATACTAATCAGAGGATTTTATTCTCAAAATGGAAATGAAGACGTGTAAATGTTTCTCATTTACTGGTTTTGCGTTCAATAGTCTATTTCAAACTTACGTTTAGCGTACGTGGATTAGTTAAATTCATATTTTTTAAGCAATTTAAGATCCACATGAAGTTTAATTATATATCCGACTATGGCGCTGGCTGTGACGAGGGAGTATAAGACGCGTCTTCTCCTTCCAACGACGCGTCTTGGACAGACTAATTTGAGCATAAGTCGGTCGTTCAAATGATCGGTTTTTTTTAGTGTATTGTAGGGTATATTTTTTTGTTTAAATGGGATACATAAGTCCCTAACTGAATAGATCTCTGCAGCCTATTAAGGATGATAGCCAATATGTATAAATACAATCAACTATGTAGAAACACTGATTATGAATACTATGTGCTAATGCGGAATCTTAACACAAGTACTAAGAAAAACAATGTAGAACTAAATAACTTCTATTAATCTGCTTTTGAACGATTACAGATTACTAACTATTTGAGATATGATTTTTGTATGAGATATATTGAGCTCGTGTTCTCTAACTGTGCCAAGATAGATCCTTTATAGAACAAGGATAAACCCTAAACAGGCTTACAAAACGCTAACAGATAATACATATCTTTTCCTAGAATATCTCATACATATCTCATAAACGGTACTAACTATTTTCTACTAACAGTACTAACATTTGATCATTACTACATTTGTGTACTGTCGGTACATACTAACTGATAACTATCTAGTACTAACTATTGTACTGTCGGTACTAATTTAGGAAAACATAAATGGGGGCATCCTAACAATTGTAGTGGTGAAATTATTGGTTTTATTACTATTTAGCGGTAATGGAGTAAAAAAGTGATATGACGCTGAATTGACGGTGACGATGTTACACTCTTCTAAAAGTAAATTTTTCTCAAGCATTCATTGTTACTTTTTTAATACGAGTTTTATGTAACTATTGTGAATATATTCAGATAGATTTCTTCTTTTGAATTTCTTTCTTCTATTTCTATTTTTTAATACGCTTATCGGACGGTCGGACGAGCAACATTCAAAATAAAAAGGCATTGACACGTTGTATTTACCTTTTATGCAATATTTTGTATTACAAAACTAATTAAGTTATATTAATACTTAATTAATTATCATATAATTATTTTCACCCTTCATCAGTGTTTGATAATGATTGAAAGAAATTTAATTTATAAATAATTAAAATTATTATGTAATTAATTGAATGTTTGTTTGGTAATGACCTAATAAAAAAAGCCATGAGGATGAGGGTATTCTAATTAAGTCATCACTTTTATTTTGTTTTGCATATTTAATATTTAGCTACTAACCCTAATTGATGAACATCTTCTAACAAAGATGACTTTCAAAATCCACAAATCAAACAATCTAAACTCCTTTTTCTTTTTGTTTGAAACCTGTTATAAAAAAGAATTAGAAAAAATAAAAAGATAAGAGTAGAACTTGGTATTGATAAGAAGGAACCCCTAGAAATAGGGATTAATCATTGATTGATTAATCTCATATCGATCTTGTTAGGCGGGTTTTCTCCAACTTGGGGTTGTTGTAATTTAGATTTGTTATGTCTCCTCTTTAGAATTCAATTAGACTCCGTTTCCGTTTCCGTTTTTCCGTTTAATGCGCGCTTGTCATTGAATCCCTGATCTATTTTCCTTTTCATTCCTTTTTAATCTTGTCTCCCCCTTCAATCTAAATTCTAATAGGGGAGATCGTAGATCCAAAAGAGGGACGACGTTAAATCGTATTTCTATCTTCCATATATGTTACAAATTTTCCAGAAAAAATTTTTCTGCAAAAGAGCTATTTCAATCATGCTAAACAATACGGACAGTTGTTGATAGTCGTTATCCCGCTCGTGAAAAGGACGAAAAAGGTAAACGCTTTGGTTTTGTTCGTTTATTCAAACGGGTTTAATGTTAATCGCTTTGTGAATAATTTATAGCTATAAATTTGGGTGGTCAATTCAAAGCTTCACGCTAATAAGGCAGAATTTCAAAGAGCTACTTCTTGAACAAGGGTCAATGGGCAGATCATAAAAGGTTGCTCTAATTCGTCTCGTCCTAATAGTTTTGGGGATTCTGGGGAGTTTCTAATATCATATTTAATGCCGGTAAAAAAATCATAAGTCGGTTATCATGTCTCCCCTGTCCATTGTTTCTTTGACGAAGATTGTGCGCTCTCCAAAGACTTATCTTCATACCTTAAGTGGGTAGATAAAGAATTTGGAGTCCCTTACCATCTCCAAGAACGCTCTTATGACAAAGGTTTTGTAGGACTTGAATGTAAGTTACTTAGGGGAATTGTGGGTTTCTCTTAAGAATTTCCCTCATGTGAAATCTAAAGATGCATTCCTCGATAATGTGGGAGTTTAGCTCTTGGTTCTCACGGAAATTCGCCAAGCATTCTTCCGATACAATCCTGATGGTCGCATTTGTTGGTAAAAGTGAAGGTGTTTCCATTGAAACTATGGAACTTGAACACTTTCAAAAGAATTGTCACCAGTGGGGGAACTTAACGACACTAATGACTCGGATGGGAATGTTTCCACTCGAAAAAACAAAAAAAAAAAAAAAAATAAAAATAAAAAAAAAAAAAAAAAAAAAAAAAATGGATGCGAATTATGTTTTGTTCACTAAAGTCATCCCAAATCATTAGAAAAACTTCAAGATCATTTTCCGTGGAAAAGTGTATTGGATTCGTGCTAAGGAGGTCCCTGGTTGGACCCCTGACCTGGTGGAGGACTCGGATGAGGAGGAATTATCTGATGATGATTCATTAGAAGAAGGAATGAAGAACCTTGAATCTGAGAATGATTCTAGCAACTCGTTCGAAGTTCCAGATACGGTTTTTAAAAATGAAGGTGGTTCAAAAAGAACTCATCTGTGATCCTTTGGGCTAGAACCTTTGCTATAACAAAAAGACAAAGGATCAAAAACATAAGGAAGTGGTACAAATTCTAGTCCCAAATTCCCACCGGGTTTTACACCTAATAACGACAAATTATGATACAGGGGATAAGAAGTCTGTTAATGACTTTAAAGAGAAAGCTCACAACGAAGACGATGGAGATTCTAACATTCCAACCTCAAAGAAAATGTAAGATGAATCGCAAGTTTCGGTCGTTTTAAGAAATCATTGCACCGACTTCAGGGGCTCATTTTATGTGTCTTATTGGAGAAGTGGTGAAAGTTGGCCCAAACATAGGGCCTTATAACATGATAGGGGTGATTAACAATCGTACGATATCTGAATCTCAAGGAGCGTCGATTGTAGATACGATGAATTTTTTTGTCCCATAATATACAAGGCCTCGCTCAAAAGGCCAATAAAAAAAAAAAAGATTGGGCAAAGGAGTATGTGTGAAGAATAAGTGAATTTTCTAAGCGATTCAAAGAAACAAAGATGGAGGAGATTGATCTTTCATGTTCGTCGGTGTTTGGGGAAATCGACTTTTGGAGCATCTTCCATAGTAATACTCGTAGCAATTCAGGTGGAAATTCTTGTGGTTTGATCCCAACCATTTTTTGTAAAAAAAGCTTCACTATTTCGGGATTTTTATCATTATTAGGGTGTTGTTATTGAACGGTATTGACCTCAATGATTATGCGGTCCAATGCTCCTCATGATCCTGAGATAAACGTATGCTTTGGGACTACTTGGCGCATGTTATTACATCCATGGCAAGAGAGGTTTTTAATTAGGGGGACTTCAATTAGTTCGCTCAATCGGACAGGTTTTGGTACTAATATAATGTTTTCTTTGGGGCGAATATTTTTTAATTCTTTATTTAATTCCACGGTCATGAAAAGTTCATCTTGGAGGTAGTGCTTTCACTTGGTGTCATAAGTACTGCGGTCCAAAAGTGACAAGTTGGGATAGATTTTTTTGTATCTAACAATTGCTAAATATTTTCCTTCCCTCACATTAGCGGCAACACTTGGACAGATTCTTATTCCGAATCTAACAGACCGATTCTTCTTCGAGAGTCGGCCCATGATTATGGTCCGGTTCCCTTCCGATTCTTTCACCATTGGATTCATCTCGAGGGCTTTAATGATTTCGTCACTTCAACTTGGAATTCTGCCCCTTCTGTTGACTCTAATGGAATGCGTAACTTGGCGGGTAAATTGAAATTCCTTAAGCTCACATCAAGATTTGATAAAAGATACACAAAATGAAGACAGTTTTTTTACTATTGCAAATCTTAAGAAGGAGTTGAACCAGTTAGATGCGGTTATTGACAAAGGTACAGGTACTGAGGTAGAAGCGGAAAAAAGAATGGAGGTGTTGGCTGCTCTTCGTAACATTGATCATATTCATTCCATGGATTTGGCTCAAAAGGCCAAGATCAAATGGTCAATCGAAGGCGATGAAAACTCAAAATTTTTCCACGGAATTTTGAATAAAAAACGTAATCAAATGAACATCAGGGGTATTACGATTGATGGCGTTTGGAAGGAGCAGCCTAATGATGTCAAACAAGAATTTCTTTCTCATTTTCAGGATAGATTCGCTAAAACACTTCGGAGAGGCCGTGCTAATATTGAATAGAGGATTTCCGAAAAACTATTTCTGAAGATACAAAGGTCAGACTCGAAGCGAGAAGTTTCTAAAACAGGAGATTAAAACGGCCTGTTTGGGGCTGGGCACAGAAAATCCCCGGGCCCGACGGGTTTTCTTTTGGGGCTTTATCGGCGGCATTTTTGGCCTGTTATTGAGCACGATGTTTATATGGCGTAAATCATTTCTTCATTCATGGAGAAATTCCCATCCTGTTTGTAACTCCTCATTTATAGCTTTTGAATCCCAAAAGTCCGGACGCTTACTTGGTCCAATGACTTTAGACCTATTATCCCTTATTGGAAGTATCTACAAGATCATTGCCAATATTTTGTCTAACACAGGCTTGTTCAATTTTTGGGAACATTGTTAATGAAGTGCAATCTGCATTTATCGCCGAAAGACAAATGTTAGACGGTCCGTTTATTCTTAATGAGATTCTCTAGTGGTGTACCAAAAAGAAGAAGAAAACTCTAATTTTTAAGGTCGATTTTGAAAAGGCCTTCGATTCGATTAGATGGGATTTTTTAGATGATGTTCTTAAAGAGTTCGGTTTCAGGTGTAAATGCGGAACAGGATTCAAAGTTGCCTAACTTCTTCTAAGGGTGTCGAAATTTCTTGTCAATGGATTCCTACGAATGATTCCAATTTCTATAAAGGGTTAGAAACAAGGTGATCCTTTATCCCCCCTTCCTCATAATCCTCTGTGATGGAGAGCCTTCATTTAACTTTTTCAACAGGATCGTAAACCGCGGGATGTTAAAGGTATTGTGTTTAGATCAACATTATGTCTTTCGCATATGTTTTAATGCGATGATGCGATTTTCTTATGAGTGGAGTACGTAATAACACACTTTTGATTCACGTTTTGAAATGCGTTTTCATGCTTCGGGACTTAAGAATTAACTTGAACAAAAAGTAAGATAATGGGGATTAATGTTGGAAAGTGCTCAGGTTCAGGTCATTCAAGCGTCTGCAAAGTTAGGAATGTCTCTTTCTTAAGTGGTCCCTTCTACTATCTTGTGACTAAGAGTGGGAGGTTCTATGACACGTGTTAAAGCATGGCAAGAGATAGTTATGAAAAAGTGAAGTCTCGGCTTTTCCAAATGGAATCCACAATTTTATCTATTGGGGACGTTTAACTTTGTTGAAAATCGTTTAGGATCTTTTCCATCTTTCACATGTCTATTTTTATCAAATGTTTCCTACAAAAAGGTGCTTCATATCTTGATTCTATTAGAATCCATGATCTTTAATGGTCTGGATCCGGGTATAATAAAGGCTTCTTGGGTTAAATGGAACAATGTTTTGACAGACAAAAAAACGAGGCGGGCTAGGCGTGTCAGCTATTTTGGCGTTAAATAGAGCTCATGATTAAGTGGGTTTGGAAAGTTTCTCTCTGCAAAAAACCTCTTTGGACTAAAGTTATTGTGGCTATTCACGGTGTAGGTGTAACATTCATATCGGAAATGGACTTCCTACTGGAAAAATCATGTTGGCTTTCGATTGATGAATTCGATCTCTCCAAAAAAAGGTATTACGTTTTTGATTATCTGACTCATAAGATGGAGAAACAGGGGGAGGTCCCACCAAATTCCTGGTTGGATCATTGGCATACAAGGGCATTTTTTAAAGAACCATTCTTCCCAATTATACGGCGCATTGAATCCCAAAATAGTGTACTGTTAGTTCCAAGGATAGGCGACACATTTGGTCCGCTCCTTTTACTTCGAATTCCTAAGGGTAATCGGCAAAATCAATTCGAGCACTTTGGTAGAATTGGTTCGTTCTGTCACAATACCGTGCCTTCGGCTGACAGATGGAATTGAAACTGGCGATACGTTTATATTTTCTTTCGGTGGCCTCTCTAATCTGCTCGTAACGTATCGTCGATGAGATATGCCCTTTCCGAATATTGGAGAAGAACAGATGGGTAAAGAAGTGTGTCCCGATAAAAATCAAACGTTCTTAGCCTAAAATCAGACCGATGCTTTACCTACCCCAGTTCAAACATTTCTCGTAAGGTAATTGAACATTCAAGGAATGTCGTGACCCATTTGTGAATAATGTTATTGATTATCGAACGGACCATTTGTTCTTTAGGTGTGAATTGTTTCGGACATAGCTAATAAGGTTTTGAGCTGGTGGAATTGGATCACCGCAAACTGCGAACTCATATGCAGAATGGCAGTCGTTGGCTTGTTTCAATTTCGTATGGATTCAAACTCAAAAATGTTCGAAGGAGTTGGTATTCCATTTGTGTACGTTAGGATCTATCGAAACAAGCTCCTATTTGACGAGAGAAACCTTCGAAGTCGATGCTTGATTGATAAAGTTCATTGCATAAGTTCTTTATAGTGTATAATAGATCTAAATCTCGTTTCGAGGAACGAATGGCTCAAAACCCCTATATTAATGTTTGTTAATCTAGCTCCTTGCTAGTTTTTGTTTCTAATAAAATCGCCGTTCCAAAAAAAAAAAAAATTATTCAACACTTGTTTTATATAAAATAGTATAATGGCAATTTCCTCTAATTCAAGCACATAAAACAAACAACCATTTATTTATATACACACAAATCACGTATATCTAAAAGTCACTTTAATTTACAGGACTTAATAGAAAAACTAACAAACAAGTAGAATAAATGTTGGGAACAATTGAACTAAATGGTCCCGCAGTTAGTTATTTGTATATCGGCGTCGTTATAATTACAAGGTATTTGACGAAGTAATTCAAATTAGTTAGGACATGCAATGTAAAGCGGATGTTGAAGTCTCGGCTCGTGTCCTTTTGATTATGACACGGTGATTTACTTCTCTTATGTTGTTAGTTAGACCGTTGAGTGGGGTCCACAACTAGAATTCATTAGAATAGCTATAAGTTTCCGACGTTAGTAGCGACAAATTTAGGTGTCGCAATTTATACTCAATGACAAAGATGTCGCATTACAAGTCGCAGCGTTTGTCACTATCTAGAGACACATATTTAGGATGTCGCAATTGAAGTCGCTAATTGTGCGTCTCTCTCACTTGTCGCGAAACTGCGTCGCTAAAGCTGAAGTCGTTAGTTTTCCTAGTTTGAGGCGATGCAGAATCTGCGACGCTTCAACACCGACAGGTCGCTATTGTCGCAAAATCTGACGCAAAGAGAAAATCCTTTGCTGAATGTTTAAAATCTTGTAGTAGCCGTCAGATGGACGGTTACCCTTTTTTTCAAATTGCTCAGGTGGTGTCTGGATAAGCGTATTTAGATGCTTAGCGTGTTATCAAACGCAATAAGCTTATCCAAACACTTCCGGGAAAAGGGCTAATTAGTTTTTTAAAAGGCTTGAAAAGTGGGTCTGTTTCCAAAGCAAGCTTAGCTAATTACTCATTTAGTCCCTTAATTAACAACAAGAAGTTTGGTATGCATCATTGTTAACCATTTGCCTAACTATCATAATGTCAATGATGTAAGTATTTTGAATAAGCAGGTCCGAGCATGCAATAAGCTACTTATATGCTTATAAGCAGAAGCATAAGCGCATAAAATATGCAAATCCCAAACAACTTATTGGGAATGTCATTGATGTATCATTAGTTGTCCATTGGATTATATGGTATAAGTGTGCTTGCAGGTGGCAATTATGTTCCCATGTTGCTGATTTTACAAAATATTTGTCGTTTGCATCTTCGTTCGTCACCAAAATAGGAAGTTCTGACTTGGTATAATCGCACGTTTCTTGCATGTATTAGTGATAGCTTTCTTTCAATAAAAAAATCGCTAAAGACATGTTTATTCTTTATGTGAATTGATTAACGAGGTGTTGGGTTTTACTAATCAGGCTATCTTTAGGTGATTATCTGTTAATGAATGATTATTTATGGGGAGCTTGATAAATATGCATTATGTTAATTCTTTCACAAATGTGTTGGATACATTAATTGTATATTCTAATACCATAACAGTAGACTTTCGCTTATGGGAACACGATATCTGAGTAACGACATCTTTGACGGATGTCCACGTTGTATATCATCGGCCATCTTTCACGGAATTTTCAATGTGTCAATGTATCTAGTTTCTGATAGACAATTGGCAGAGATGTAATCAAGAAATTCGCGGAAGCTTCCCTCTTTGTAAGCAGCGGGATATTGTTCGTCTACTAGTTGTGGTGTGGGCCCTACCTTTTTGTCGATTGGCATACTATGAATACTTGCAATGGACAATCGTTTACTTTTCATGTTGACAGTTGCTCTGTGAATGGTACTCTTGTGTCTACCATTGCTCATTAACTCAACCTGATCACCTAGTTGAACTATTAATGCTCCTTGGATAAATGGTACTGGATGCCATATGTTATCATGGTCCATGATTTCGAGTCCTTGTTGGTTTTGGTTTAGAATGGTTATGGTTCCATAATCGGAGTGTGGTGGCATTCCAAGCGCAAGATCAGGTTCTGGGCATGGTGGGTAGCAGTTCACAGCCATGACTTGAGACCCTGCCTCAATGTCTTCGTGCAAGTAATTAGCATCTAAGCCTAGATTTTCAAGAACAATTCCCATTAATTGCTTCTGTAATATGTGCACTGCTTTCGCGTAGGTTCCCATTTTTTCTCTGTTTAAATGAAGCAATCGGTATTAATGAGACATTTGAATAACCCAAATGGCACTTTTGGTAAAAATCAATGACCGAAGAATATAGTTTAAAAGTTTACTTGTAACTTGAAGGCGTGGAAGGCCATAAATGGATCCATTCTGTTATTGGATTTGCATAATGCTTGATGAAGTCTCTCCAACATAACACTTTATCCACCACGTGATTCATACTTGTACCGTACCTAACTGGCTCGTGAACATTTGCTGAAGCAAATTGCATCTTTTCATCGCTTGGCAAATGAAAGAACTCTCTGGCAACATCTAGAGCATCTTGCATTACAGAAATAGGAACCCCATGGTTTACCACCTTCAAATCACACAAATTCTGTTATTAAACTAGATAAGTAATTAAAAAGCATAAATACCAAATTTGTCACTGTGGATATCCACTACACTCTCACTCATTAGTAAAGACTAAGAAGTAAAAATTCGAAAAAATGGATATATGAACTAAATTGAATAATTTCGAAGAAAATTTGGGTCCTCTGATGTGCCAACATATATAACGTTCACTCCATTTGTCTATCACTCTTCTTTTTGTCGAAAATTGAACTCATGTTACCTATTGATCAGGCGAGAAAGCAGTGGATACCCCACTTTGGAAAAATTCTGTTAAATACCATGATGCATTTTGCTTCTGCATGAACAAATACCTGAAAGAAACCGAGTTTGTTGCAGGCAGCCTGAATTTCATTGGTGGCTTGAGACCTACGTAATGGATCGTTTAATAAGGAAAGATCAATGACAGGGAGGCTTGTTAATGGATGCTCAATAAGGGTCCGGTTTGGTCTTTGTAATGGAGGAAGAATGTATCGTTCAGGTATGTTTTCACTGCCCTCACGCGTAAGTGTCATGGCAGATGTAAATTGACCTTCTGATATTTCCCCCTGTTTCATTTTCTCTGTTTTTTCTAAAGAAGTAAAACTTGAAAATATAAAAAAATGTTGTAATGATACCTTTATTCGAGTCTTTAGTGTCTATTTATATGAAAAAAAGAATCAGATAAGATCTTCCATATCAAGTGTAATTGTATATATCCTTATTATTAGGAAGAAAGTGCATGTTTCTGGTCCTATATCAAGTTTATTTGAATATTGTATCTTGCTTTAACCATTTTGCATCTGCTAGTCCTATCTTTAGGCAGAATAGTAAAGCGGTTCGACCTATCGACTATGATATAAATTATATATGTTGGTGCTTTAAAGCAAAATTTGTTCATAAGACTCGGTTTTTTACTGAGGCAACAGCAGATGACAAAGTAAATACTGTAGTACATATGACTTATTATTAGTATTATTATTTTGCTGTATCCATATGTTTCTGTTAAGCAAATAGTATATGCATCCTTATTTGCTGCTAAAGATGAAAATCACCTGTATGCTGAATTAAAATATAATACAAGGAAGAATTCTTTTCATTATTCTATTGGTTCATGGGACGATTTTATGACCGTAAGCAGGTTGTTACAGCTATGCTGAGGGGATGATTGGTATTATAATATTTTTTTATAACCAGTGCAGATGTCATAGCAGGGTATACTACATTGAAATATGAAGGTGGGGTCATGGGGTGTGGGTCACATGAAATCTCGCGTAAGCGTGCACCCCTCTGCATACGCCATTTAAATCTGTTTCTATTAACTTAGCTTTTAAGTTTTTTTCTAGGAAGTTTCGACTAAGACGGTGATCACTCTGACTATGTAGTTTTACAGAGTGACAGAATCACGATTTGGTTATGTTCCTACGTAGTGTGGATCATGTTAAATTTTATTCTAAGCCAGTGTGCGACACCATACTAGGATTCGAAATCCATGTATACAGTCGGCCAAATGATCAAGTACCAACTTAAGTCAATAATTTGTATGCAGGATTTATGGATACTACTCCTAAGCTCTAACCCAAAAACTTGATATTTGTTGCGCCTAAATGGTTTATGGTCATATAAATCAAGGTTTACATGCTGTGTTATAGATTAGGTTTAGTTTATTCGATTCATTTTGGTCTTCTAATGTAACTTTCTAGTAGTGTTTCATTTGTTTTCATCTAATATGAACCAATATAAGTATACGAGTATATGACCCAAGTGTTCAGACTTTTATCAGTCACTCATATAAACAGAATCATGGAATGTCCTAGAAGACATGAGCATTGCCTAACCAAAAGCCAAGTCACGGGCAAAGTCCAAAATATTCTTTTCCTGAACCGAGACTAGAGCCAAGCAGGTTCAAATTAGGTTCTTCTCACGCCTTGGTACCAATTTGGATTGAACAAAACAGTCAATGTTATCTTATAAACTGAAATGTCCTGAGAGTGCTAAAATAGATAACGACTCGTCAAAATCAAGAGAAGCAACAAAATGATCACGACCCAATAACATAGTTTTAGAATATATTTACCAGGTTACTTGCTTATATTTCGTTTTCAAAAGTGAAAATAAAAAATGTTAATGGCCAGCCGGTTTCAACCCATACCAGGATGTCAGCCTATTTGACCCACTATTCA
>BQNB010150909.1:3690-15973 GCA_026074375.1 Tanacetum coccineum
GGGGATCGAGTCAAGCTTAGTGACTCTTAAATAAACAAGCGCTTTGTGGGTGGCAACTCATGCTTATCCTAATATAAATGTAGTAGTAGTATGGTAATAATGAATAAGTATGTTGAGTGAGGAGGCTCGCCTCTTCTAATTTGTTGTGTCTTGTGTTGTATGTCCAGGATTGCCCGGATTATGAAGCCTCTCGTGCTCGCGGTTTTTGTCCTTCGATCACAAGAGCTTCACATCCCCAGCTTCATTTGAGAATCCAATATCCAAATCTTATCGACTAACGTTTTTCTTTTGGCATACTTAATAAATGGCCTTAGATTTACGTAGAGACCCTTCTTAAAACATTGAGGACAATGTTTAGTTCTAGTATGAGGGGGGGGGGATCTATCGATTTGATTGTGTCTGCAGTCGTTGTTTTCACGTAAGCCCGTTTTTACCACCAAAATACCAAAAAAATAAAAAATTTCAAAATTTTAAAAATAAAATAAGTGTTTTGCCACAATGTTTGACTTTCCTAATGGGTAGAGTAAGATTAAATTTTGACCCGATCGTGCGTGTTGAGCCCTAGCTTTGTCCCTTAACCATTGAATAAATGAAAGTTTATTAGGCTAAGCATTCACGGATCCTTTTATTAAGGATTTTAAATTTGCGAAGAACGAGAAATGATAGTGTTATTTACAAGAAAGATGCTAAGCAAGGATTAGTTGGAATTCTTAAAGGCTTATAAATGTAACTTGTGTCTTTTCCTCCCCGAAGCTCTTAAAATGACTAATAATACGTGCTCTCTTTTACTTTATACTTGAAATCGCCGTTTTATAAAACGAAGCTCTTTCGTAATCGATAAATTTAATATTAGTTCAAATTAAACTTAAGATTTCTAAAACGAATATTTCCTAACCGCATAATAAATGTTGCAATTGCAATTTAAAAAAAATGAAAAAAAAGAAGAGTCATGAATAATATAAACTGTGGGCTGATAAAGGTTTACTGCATCTTGCCGGCTCACAACCGATGTTGCAGTCTTCAAAAGAAAGCCCATAGTAAGAATAATAATCTGAGACTGATAAAAGTTTGCTGCATCTTGCCGGCTAACAACCGATGTTGCAGCCTTCAAAAAGGTCAAGGATTTCCGCTGCCGAAATAAGTATAATTGTTATGTTTCAATAAATAGTAAAAATTTATTTTTCTAAAACTTAAATATCTTTTTGAACTAAGATTAAATTGCTTTAAGATTTCAAGGATTTTTGGTTGCCGTTGGTAGATTATTTCGATTAAGTATTCTCCGTGGGGTGTCAAAAACTTGGGCACTTAGCTGATGAGGCTGGGACGTTCCGAGAAGAAAGGTCATTACATGGAATAACCTCACCAATGAGATCATTAATCTTTGAAATTTGCGTGCTTTGAGTTGTATTCTTTCTTAAGTTTGTTTATCCGGTAAATTTAAGAAATTCGATTTCGAAGGTTGGAGTATTTTGATTACATTCCGGTTCTCTGTGGGGCATCAAACACCTGATGACCTAAGCCGATCTCGGCTGGGATTCATCGAGAAAATGGGCGTTCATAGATGATCTAACCTTCGAGTCTTAATTCTTAGAAATATCACTTTGCTAATAAAAACGACTTGTGAAAGATACAACTATCTAAAATCATCGTTTGATAGTTTAATTTAGAATTGAGCACACTCACTAAATATATAATAATTGTTGGGGGCGAAAAGTTTACAAGTTATAGTTATGAGTAGTGTTAGCATCTTTACTTTACTTAACGGTGATATCGTTTTTAAGCTTGGTTTGGGACAAGTGAAAAATCAGGGACGATGAATTTATCCTTTAGACATCTATAGATTATTCTATAGGCGCTTCTTGTTCTATGACCCTAAAGTTATAAAAATAATGAAAGTCCAAACATGTTAGTTAGCTGAGAAAAAGAAAAATACAAAAAATCTTAGTGGTAGTTTGTGTAAACATATAAAAAACGGTCAAAACAGGGCTTTTCAAAGCTATTGATTCTTTCATTCCCCTTGATGAACACTTATCTACTTTTTGAGGTTATTAGTCGAGGGGGATTGAGATTCTTAGTTTTCTTAAGTATTTACTTATAGCATTGCACGAGGTCACGGCAATGTCTTAGTATGGGGGATTTTGGTATGTCTTTACTTATACATACCATTTTCTATTAAAAACGGACTTAAATGACAAAAAACGTACCAAAATAACATTGTATTTGTATGTTTTCACTTATATTGTGTAGGTAACGGATATCCGAGAAAAGGACAAAAACAAAGTCAAAACAACAAAACCGAGCACGAGAATGAAAAGAGCGTGAAAAAGTCAAAAAGTCAAAGTCAAAGTCAACCAAAAAGTCAACCACGAGAAGTCAAAGTCAAAATCAAAGCCAAAACCAAAGAAATACTTAATGGGCCCACTCGTACCCATCTAATGGGCCGGGTCAGCCCATTAAGGTATTACATGAAGACTAAAATGGTTAATAAACCATTTAGGGCTCAAAACGAATCATAAGCCCAAAACCCCCAAAACCATTTAACTGCCTTTAGCCCAAAACCCTTTACCCAGTTAAGTCTGTTAGTCCTATAAGGACTGTGGGTGCAACACTTACATATAACCTCAAGGGCCAAAACTGTCAACCCCTTATTACTTTTTAAACCACAAGGACTGTGGTTGAAATAACACAATACAAACTGAGGGATCATTTTTGCCAAACCCACAAACCTTTACCCTGTTATACCAAAACAGATACAAACAAACCCAAATCAATTTTCCCGCCCTTTTACTATTCACCTTCCCTGTCACTTTCACTCGACCTCTGTACCCTGCAACCCTAGACAAAAACATCCCTCTCCCACCTTAACCCCACATCACATAGGCCATTTTCCACCTTGGCAATCCCATAAACCCTCATTCGTCCATGAAAATTGACCAAAATCAAGGGCTTAGATCATTTGACTTGGAGAACACACATAATGGACGGTGATGATGACTTGGAGACTTCACTCACACAAGAAGCACAGCCTCTCAACACTCTCACAGAAGAAGCACAATGTGAAGACCAAGACTGAGAATTTTTAGTATAAATAGGGTCAATTGTAGTTCATTGTCTTTGGTCAAGTCTTGTTTTAGCTAATTTGACCATTTTTAATACTGCAATTTACTTTATTGTCATTTAAATTATTGCATTGTAATTTTTTTCAAGTTAATGAAATTTCAAGTTTTTCTTTAAATATTATCATTTACTTTAATTTTCCTTTAAATTCTGACATTAAGTTCTTACATAAGCTTTTGGTTCATTCAAATTATATAAAAGCTTGTTTTCATTTCTGTCTTAAAAATTTTAAAAATCACAAAAAAAATCCACTCCTCAATTACCTCAGCTTATTTTGGAAGAAAAACCAAACTTGGAAGGGCTTGTAAGACCATACTAGCTTGTCTTTGACAAGCTAGAGCTTGTAGATCAACTTCTTGTAAGCTTATTTGCCCTGTTTTGAGCAAGGGCTTTGTAAGTTTCCATTTTTCAAAAAAATTTCTTATTCACTGTTCATTTGCTTATTTACTATTTTAATTTGCTTATTGTTGCTTATTATTGTTATTTATTGCTTATTTGTCTTTGTTTATTGCTTATGTGTCATTTGCTTATGTTTTTATTTAAATCTGCCTTAAATTGCTTATTCTTATTTGCTTAATTTAAGTTCTTATTTTTGAGTTCTTATTGCTTAATATTGCTTGTTATTAGTTGCTTGATATCTGTTTTCTATAAACTTAACTTAAATCAGTCTGAATCAGTTTAAAAATGGTTAATGAGAACTTAAAAGGGTGTTTGGTTTAAGGACCAACGTGGGTCAAAATTGTTCAAAATTGTTTGGTTCACTTAGCCAACTTTGGCAAGCTTTCTTTAAGTCATTATAAGCTGTTTTTAAGAGTTTTTAAGTTTGAAAGCTTGTTTTTAAGTTTTTTCTATAAGGTGTTTGAATCTGTGGTGATAAAACAGATTTCAAGTGCTTATTTGATTAAGACTTTTTAAACAGCATTCAAATGTTGTTTTCTTGTTATTTTTTAGTGTTAAAATGCAGGAGTTAAGTGTCTTTTAGTTTACTTTTGTTTTAGTCAAAAAAAAATTATCAAGTCAGTTTTTAAGTAAAAAGTCCCATTTTCAAGTTCAAATTTAGATAAGTTATAGTTAGTTTTAGGGTCTAATTTTCTCAACACAACTAGATTTTAGGTTAATTTAAATCTGTTTTAGCTTAATTATTAGTTTAGAGCTTATTTGATTAGCTTAAGGATAGGCCTCGGCCATTTAGACCCTTTAAAACTTAAAAATTAAAACAAAAAATAGCCAATCTGCTGCTTGTAATAGGTCTCTTTCCTTAGCTACTTTCTGAGTTTATTTGTGTTTCAAATTGCTTTGTTTTTGTTGGATTATTTGTAGCTTAAAGTAAAGGTTTGGAAGGTTTTATTAAGTCTTATAGTCAGAAGGTTATGGTTTAGGGCTTAAATTTAAGCCCGGAATGTTGCCCCCTTAGCTTTTGTTTGGATTGAACAGTTTTTTTTTAAGCCATAAGCTCATTTGCTTATGTGAGCTTATGGCTTGATAGGATTGCTTTAGGGTCTAATTTTCTCAGCACAACTAGATTTTAGGTTAGTTTAAATCTGTTTTAGCTTAATTATTAGTTTAGAGCTTATTTGATTAGCTTAAGGTAGGCCTGCATTTAGACCCTTTAAAACTAAAAAAACCAAAAATAGCCAATCTGCTTGAACTGTCTCTTTCCTTAGCATTTTTCATAGTTTATTTGTGTTTCAAAATGCTTTTTATTTGTTGATTATTGTAGCTTAAAGTAAAGGTTTTAAGGTTTTATAAGTCTTATAGTCATAAGGTTCTGTTTAAGGGCTTAAAATTAAGCCCAAATAAAAAAAAGTCCCTTTAATTTTAAGGCTGTTTGAATTGGTCAGTTTTTAAGCTATAAGCTCATTTGCTTATGTGAGCTTATGGCTTGATAGGATTGCTTAATTTTTGTTCACATTTGCTTATTAGGTGTAGGAGCTTATCTATTTTGGCTTATTTTTCTTTTGGTTGCTTATTGGTGCTTAAAAAGGCAAACAGTTTAGCCTTTTAATAACTTAGTGTAAAAAAAAACCAAATCTGTCACTTGTTTTAGCTTATTCCAGCTTATTTATTAATTTTTATAAAAAGTGTCTTTTTTAAGTTGCTATATTTTTGGTAGAATAAAACACTTTTTCATAAAAAAAATGCGCAAAAATAAAACATTTGGGAAATTAGGAAGTCTAGGGTTAGCAAGACTCGAACCCTGGACCTCACCAATCTCAACCAAACGTTTTAAACACACACTCTGCTACCAACAACGCCCTTAGGTCTTTTCTATTTTTCTTTGCACAATTTATAGTTTTAACCCTTTTTAGTCAGTTTAGCTATAAGCCCTTCTTGGCTTATTCCTGGCTTATTGGGATAAGCTGGTTTCTCCGTTTTGATTTTCTTAGATTTAGCATTACCCAAAGCACTTTTTCTTAATTTTTCAGATTTTTCCAATTTAATTTAGTATTTTTAATTAATTTTTCTTATTAAAACTGTTTTTAATTCATATTAAATAAAATAAAAAATAAAATAAAATATAATTCTTTTTTTAAAATTTTTTCTTTTATCATTTAGGACTTAGAAAAATTAAATTTGCATTCGTAGGGTTAAAATTGTAGAATTTAGGTTTTTAAAGAACGGGTTTGAATCTCGTTAACGTTTTTTGCGTTTTTACATTAATTGTTTTCGTTTTTAGTTTTCCTTTGCTTGTTTTATCATTTTAATGGTAGAAATAGAAATCGAAAACCTAAAATCTTTCAAATCATTCAATTCACGCGATCACGAACGTGACCGATTTTCAATTCACGCCTCGTTGGGAAACGACCCGGGAGTTTTTGGAACACTTTGCTTTGGTTTTTTTTTTTTCCAAGCGATTTTTAGAAAGCCACGAAATACATTAATCTCTCTATTATTGATTGATTAATTTTGACTCTTATTATATTTTATATTATATACTTTTTATTTATAAAGGGTTTTTAATTTATTGATAGTCAATTTTGGGCGCGTTGCCGGGGGAGGTGTCTTGTGCTTTGTGTTTATCGTTTTAACGGTTGGATAGATTGTGTTTGAATTGTGTGTATTTTTTTTTATATTATAAATTATTAAAAATACAATAATATTTTATTTTTTTCCAAAATTTTTGTGAATAATCTAGAAATCTAAAAATACAAAAAATTAAATCAAAAAAAAAAAAAAAAAAAAAAACAATAAAAATTCCCCATCTATAATGCTCTTAACGTGAGCTATTATCATATAAGTTCCCAATCAAATAGGATTTTTAAAACTTGCCCTTGTGTCTAGTGATGAAGTTTCCGCTCACCTTTAATGATTAAACTAAATCTTAAAGAGGGGTATAATATATAAAGGAGGTGGTGTGTGTAGAGAAGTCAGAGGGCTCAGGCAGATGTGTTGGTTGGGTGGGTGGGTGGGGGGGCGCGTTGTTGTAAGTGGTTTGATTGTGGGTGGGCGGTACTGGCTCGCTGGTGGGCCGGTATTTGGTAGAGAATGTGGGTATGTTTTTGGTTGGGTTGGTTTGGGAGGTATTTTGTGGGGTTAATAGGGGGTTGGGGAGGTGGTGTGTTGTGTGTTGGGTTTTTAAGGGGGGGGTTGTTAGGGTGGTGGGGTGTCGTGGGTGATCCTGGAGTGGTAGGGTATGAATTATGTAATAAGATGTTTTTAGTATTCAGGGGAGGTAAATAAGTGTTAAGAGTAGAGGGGTGCAGTTTGGGGAGTAAGGTTTAGTTATTGTGTTTTGTATTTTGGTGCTGTGATGGATGTAATAATAGGTGGGGTGAATCTTGTGGTTTGTTGGGAATGGTGGGGAGGGGGGGGGGTGGGGGGGTGTGGGAGGGGTCTGGTGTTTTGTTTGGGGGGTAGGCGTGCTGGTGTACGCTGGGGGGGTGAGGGGGAATGGTTTGTGGTTTGGGGGTGTCGGTGGGGGGGGTGGCGGCTTTTTGTTCCTGCGGTCTTTGCCGTTGGCCTGTCTCTTATGTGTGTTGTTTTGTTGGTGAGTTTTTGTGTGCCTTGTTGGTTTGTGTTGGCTTTTGGTTTTTTTCTATATTTTTTTTGGCTTTTCGTGTGTGTGTGTGGTGTTTTGTGGGTTTTTTTTTTTTTTTAGTGGTCTTTTTGTCAATATGAATTATCGTTATTACAATAGGGGCCCTAAAAAAAATGATCTTTTATTAACCATTTTAGTCTTCATGGTAATAACTGAACTTATTAAAGGTAGGACTTAGACAAAACCGGGACAACATAAGATTGTGAATTGTTGTTTGTTTATGTTAGGATTCGATGTAGGGGCGTTGATGGAGGTTTGTGTTGTGAGTGTTGGGTTGGGGTGTTGTATGTTTTTATTTCGTGGTTGGGGTGGGGGGGGGGCGGTGGGGTGTTGACCGTGTGTTGTTTATATATATTTAGTATGTGGGGGAGGTTGTATGTGGGGTTGCGGGGATCGTGGGGGGTATTCTTTGGTGTGTCGGTGGCAGTGTTTTAAGGTGATTTTTGAGTGTGGGGGGTGGGGTGTGGGTTGGGTGTTTGGGGGTTGGTGGGGGGGTGGTGCACGGGGTGGTGGCGGGGTGGGTTGGAAGGCGCGCGGGGGGATGGCGTGGGGGGGGTGGGGGGGGCGGGGGGGGGTGGTGGTAGGGGGTGGTGTAGGTATTAGGGTGTGCGAGATTGTCGGGCCGGGCTATGTGACGCAGGTGGTTTTGTAGTAGAGAGGACAGCGTTGGGTGTGGCGAATAATTAGGTGGAAAGATATCTAATGGAAAATTGAAAAGAAGAAAGAAAAAAAAAAAAAAATCAACGGTCCATACAAAAAATATTTTTTTTTCTCGTGTTTTTAGATTGTTTTTTCTCTTTTTTAGGGGGTCTTGTGGAGGTATGCGCGACTCGTTCTTGCTTCTAGATCTCGTGGTGGTTTGAATCTTGTATTTGGTATACTTGTTCTAATGCTGTTCCAACTACCACCCTTTCTAAAACCCGAAACTTTAGAAATGTTCAGTGTCTTATTTTTTTTTTTGTCTTGTTGGGATGTTTTGTGTAAGCCATGCTGTTTTATGAGGACGTTGCCTATACAGCTTTACTTTCTCTTCGTTTTTGTTGCTTTTGTATTTTTGTTTTTGATTTTTTCATGTAATCTGCCCATTTAGCTCGGTGGCCTGGCTTTTTTTTGTTTGACTTCTGAGAGGCTTGTCTTGGTGTTCTTTTCTCTTTCTGTGTTGTTCTTCTTTTCTGGTGGCGACTTTTTGGTTTTTGACTTTCACGTTTTGAATTTTGGACTTTTTCATCGGGTGCTGGACTTTTTGGTTTTCCTTGGGTTTTTTATCTTGTTTATTGACTTTTGTCTTTTGACTTTGACTTTTTATTTCCTATGGACTCGTGTTTTCTTCTCGGGGTTGACTTTTTGGTTGACTTTGACTTTGACTTTTTCACGCTTTTTTTATTCTCGTGCTCGGTTTTGTTGTTTTGGCTTTGTTTTTGTCCTTTTCTTGGATATCCGTTACCTGCACAATATAAGTGAAAACTTACAAATACAATGTATTTTTGGTATGTTTTTGGTCATTTAAGTCTGTTTTTAATAGAAAATGGTATGTATAAGTAAAGACATACCAGGTGTATTTTTGTTGAGCTGGATTAAGAGTTTTACTTGCGAAATAGAATGGGTGAAAGTTTTTACCATCTTTTTGACCTAATACTGCTCCAACTGTAAAATCACTCGCATCATACATAAGTTCAAATGGAAGATTCCAATTTGGGCTTACGATCACAGGAGCAAGTGTGAGTTTCTCTTTCAATAATTCGAATGCTTTTTGACATTTATCATCGAATTCAAATGAAGTATCTTTTTCAAGCAGCTTAGTAAAGGGTCGGGTAATTTTCGAGAAGTCTTTAATGAAACGTCAGTAAAAACCGGCATGTCCGAGAAAGCTTCTAATACTTTAAATATTGGTCGGGGTGGAAGTTTTAAAATTACGTCGATCTTTACTTTATCGACTTCAAGTCCTGCACTGGATACTTTGTGTCCAATCACAATTCTTTCTTTGACCATGAAGTGATATTTTTCCTAATTAAGGACAAGATGAGCATCCTTACAACGTTGGAGCATTTTATCGAGGTTGTTTAGGCATGTGTCGAAAGAGTTTTTGAAGACGGAGAAATCGTCCATGAATACTTCGACGGATTCTTCGATCGTATCATGAAAGAATGCCAACATGCACCTTTGGAATGTGGCAGGAGCATTACATAGCCCGAAAGGCATTCACCTGTAAGCGTATGTTCCAAAAGGACATGTGAATGTTGTTTTCTCTTGGTCCATAGGATCGATAGGAATTTGAAAATAGCTAGAAAAACCATCGAGGAAATAAAAATATTTATTTCCTACGAGTCTTTCTAACATTTGATCCATAAACGGTAAAGGGAAATGATCTTTTGCGGTTGCTTCATTGAGTTTACGATAATCGATGCATACTCGCCAACCCGTAACGGTTCTTGTTGGAACAAGTTCATCATTTTTGTTGGTGATAACTGTAATACCACCTTTCTTTAGTACACAGTAAATAGGACTAACCCAAGGACTATCGGCAATTGGATAAATAATACCGGTATCCAAGAGTTTTATGATTTCCTTCTTAACAACTTCTTGCATGTTTGGGTTTAACCTTCTTTGTTTTTGGACAACTGGTTTCTTGTCATCCAGAAGTTGTATCTTGTGTTTACAGAATGATTGGCAGATACCAGGAATGTTTGTCGTTTTCCAAGCAAATGCTTCTTTGTGTTTTTTAAGGATGGATACAAGTTTATTTTTCTTTTCTTTGGAAAGCTGAGATGATATGATAACAGGAAGAAAACAGGGTTCTTCCAGGAATATATATTCTAGATTATCAGGAAGAAGTTTAAGTTCGAGATCCGTATGAGGCTCTTCGAGAGATGTTTTGATCTTATAATCTGTATTGATGGTGATTTTTTCGAATGGCGGTTCTTCGGTATCAGATTCAGAGTCAGAGTTTTCATCGACAGTCATTGCCATGAATTCATCGAATTTAGCAAAGATTTATTCTTCAAGAAGGGTTCCTTCGATGGAATGGAGAATTTTACTACCTTAGTCTAGAAAAGCATCGAATTGTTCTTCTAAGATTTCATCGATAACATCGAACTGAAACAGGTATCATCGTTAGAATAAGAGTGTTTTATCGTAGAATCGATACTGAAAGTCATTCGTTCAGTTCCAACTTGAGTTGTTTCTGTTTAACTTGAATAACTACATCAGTAGTGTGAAGAAAGGGTCGTCCCACGATGAGAGGAACTTTGCTATCTTCTTCCATTTCTAAGATAACAAAATCGGCAGGAAAAGTAAATTTACCAACTTCAACAAGCATATTTTTAGCTATTCCAACAGGATATTGGAATGATCTGTCGGCTAATCTTACGCTCATTTTGGAGGGTTTAAGATTTTGAGAAATAGTTTTGCATATAGCGAATATGGCATAAGGTTAATGCTAGCACCAAGGTCGGCTAAAGCATTGCAGGAGAAGGTTTTGTTGAAATTACATGGAATAAGAAAGCTTCTGGGGTCTCCGAGTTTGGGTGGAACTTTGTTTTGGATCATTGCTGAACTTTCAACGCTTAAGAAAGTGGCAGAAATTTGTTCGATTTTGTGTTTGTTGCTTATTAGTTCTTTGAGAAACTTGCCATAATTAGGCATTCTAGCTAAGAGTTCGATAAGAGGTATGTTGATTCGAAAGATGCGAATCACGTCGAGAAATTTTCCGTATTGGGCTTCCATTTTCTCTTTCCTTAGGCGTTGAGGGTACGAAATTTTTGGTTTGTATGGTTTAGGTAATGGAGTTTCTTTAACTGGTGTTGAATTTTGATTTTTTGGTTGTGGTGTAGGTTCTTCGTCTTCATCATCACTATCGAAATTGACAGGAGTTTCAGAATTATCTTGTTGATCATTTGGGTTAACTGGTGGGTTATAGGATTTACCAATTTTTGTGAATACGGAATTCGCATGCTCATTACGAGATTGCGGTGGTTGATAGGCTTTGGAATTGTGCCCTTTTGGGTTTGGTTGAGTGTTACTTGGAAGAGATCCAGAAGGTCGACCAGATTGCTTGTCAGCAAGTCTGTCGAACTTAGTTTCAAGGTTCATGAATGTTTCTTTGATAAAAGCATTGGTTAATTGCTGATATTTCATGAAATCGTTGAATTTATTTTGAAGGTCATAGGGCTTGTCATCGGTGTTGGATCGATAGTTGTCTCGGTTATAACTACTTCGTTCGTTTGAACGCCAATTATCGCGATTCGAGTCTCAGTCGCGGTAATCATTGTAAAAACGAGTCTTACGAAAAGTTTGCATGAATTTAGCTTTTTCTTCACGAGACATAGGTATGTCATCTTCATCAAGATCGGGTTTTGTTTTTTTAGCATTAGATTGGAGTTCTTTGTACTGAGCATCCATCTTTAAGGTCATGGCATCCATTCGGGCCATATTTTTGTCAGTATCAGAATTACTGCTACCTTCATCGGCGAAAGCAATGGTTTTCTTAAGAGATGATTTAGTTTTTTGATTTTTAGCCCAGTCGAGCTTGAGTAAGACTTTATCTTCGAGAAGTTGATAAGCTTGATTTGGTGTTTTATAGAGGAAAATACCACCAGCTGCGGCATTTAGAACTTCTTGGGTAATCTCGCTGAGACCATGATAGAAGATTTTTATAATGTTGCCTTTGGACAGATTGTGACCATGGCAGTTTTGGAGCATTTCCTTCATACGAAGCCAAGCATCGGTTAGAGATTCGTTTTCATGTTGAGAAAAGGCTCGGATTTCTCCGAGGATTCGATCAAAAAGATCTGGAGGAAAGAATCGGCTAATGAAAGCGGTTCGAAGTTCATCCTACGTTTTGATAGTTCCTTCGTTGAGTTCGTCCAACCATGTCTTTGCTTCTCCAGTGAGTGATAGGGGAAACATCATCAGGTGGACAGCTTCATTCTTGGTGTCTCTGTATTTAAACATATCACATATTTCGAGGAATTCGTGAATGTGTTTGTGAGGATCGGTTTTTGTTCTTCCATCGAATTGGTTTCCTTTGATGAGAGTCAGGTGATTACCTTTAATAGCAAATTCGTTTGCGGTTTCAGGATTGGTAATTTCGGAACCGAGAGTCGAAGCGACAACACGGTTGGCAGCCCA
>BQNB010150910.1:0-15973 GCA_026074375.1 Tanacetum coccineum
GATCCTGATCCTTGTTGTGTATTTTTATATATGTATTTATATTTATTGATACATAAAAAGGTGTAAGTTTTCTGCGAACCACATATCATCTCAGTAACAAATATGTATAAAGAGAATACCTTGTCAAGATTGTGTTTTAATGTACTTTCACTTATATGACTTTGTTCAAGTATTAGATAATAACCAAGGTTGCAAAAGTGGCGAATCGCAAATTGCTTGTTTTGGGTATTTCTGGCGAGGTTTGTGTAGTTCGTCAATATTTTCCTTAAAAATCAACTTATAATAGATATAAACAACTATCATAAATGATTAAAACGCCAATAGAAAATAGAGGTAGCTCGTCAAACTAGTTGTATCCGTCCTCGTAGACAACATTCTCAACAAACTATACGTCGTTTACCATTAATACACTTGTAAAGATGGACACTTGTAAAGCCATAATCGTGGAAAGATTGACATTTGTAAAGCCATCTAGAATCATTTGTGTCCTTAATAAATTCTATGCATAGCAATTTGTGGAAAGATTGACACTTGTAAAGCCATAATCGTTAAATGTGGAAAGAGGGTTAGCCTGTGTCGAGATAGATGTGATAGCTAGAGCATGTATGGGTTAATGAAAAGTCACCACCTAAAATACAATATGCAAGTTCAGATTTCATAACATCTTTAGTATTTTCGATTGTTTTTTTAATGTTAATACTATAAGAAGAACAATAAAAATGATGACATCATGCATGATTTGCTTCACTGACCGCCTTCCCGTAAATCAAGAAAATCAAGGCACATTAAAAACCTAAAACAAGTATTAAAACAATAAAGCTAATTTGAAAAATTCAAACTTAATTAGTAATTTAAAAACTAATTTGAAAATTATTTAAAAACTTTTAAAACTAAAAATACAAAATCTTAAAACTTATTTTTGTAAAACTAATTATTATAGCAAATAAGCTCAAAACAGATAGTCTATAAGAGGAATACAAAACAAGGTATAATTGAAAAAGACCCAAGGGCGGAGATGGTTGAGGTCTTGGTGTGAAGGGGAGGTCACAGGTTCGATACCTGTGGCTTCCTTTTTGGTATTTCCCTCCCCAAAATTTTTAAAAAGCCCCCCATAATTTAAAAGTATTTCCTTCCCCAAAATTTTTAAAACGCCCCTATATTTTTTTCAGCAAATTTCAAATTCTCCCTCCACCCATCTCCATCTCCACCCAAGTTTCTCACATTTCTCACCAATCACCAGTCACCAATCACAGCCACCAGTCACCATCCACCAGTCGCCGGTCCGGCCATCAACAACGGAGGGAGGTTCATTTAGATCTAAATTAGGTACTTTTTTGAATTAGGAAATCATTATGTGGTAATGTTAACTTATGCTTACTTTTCATTGTCAATTTTATTTGTTATACATTCAGTGGTATCTTGTTTGGTTGTGTATACTTTGGTCATTTTTAGAATAATGAGACAAACAACATAATAGAAAAGCATCTGTGTTGTATATCAGGTAGTAGTTCTGATAATCTCATAGTGGGAAACACTTAGCAGCAGTAAATACCATATAAGCTTCCACCATGGAACATGAGTATCATTTTTTGTGAGGTTGCAACTGGAAATAAGGCACTGTTTGGGTTAATGGGTTGTTTTGACATAGTCATTGTGATCAAAGGGAATTTTGAGTACCACTACACTGCCCACTGTCCATTGTAATTATACACAAATGCTTTGATGCTTATATTGGTTTAATTTGTGACTTGTAGGATATATACGTTACCATTTGACCTCAACAATAGCATGGACAAGTCTTGGATGAGAACTAGTAGGACCAAGAAATAATATATTGATGGAGTAGAAGCGTTTATTAAGTATGCAATACATAACTTGCAGAAGATGAGGAACATCGACCCACGAGGTAATAAACAACAGCTTATGATGCCATGTCCGTGTACCACATGTTTAAACCACATAGAGTATAAAGTAGAGGAAGTGCAGTTCCATTTATTCAAATACGGGATTGATCTACTCTACACAAAATGGGATAAACATGGAGAAAAGGATGAGCAAGCAACAACTACCCAAATACCTGTTAATGCTACAATAGAGTTTGTTGACGACATAGATTTCGACATGGATTTTGGTTTAGAAATTCCAACAGATGGCCCATCAACAGTAGAAATGGTTAATGCTACAAAAGAAAGTTTTGATGAGGATGGCATTGCCAAGTTTCAAGAACTATTATTAGACGCGGAGAAGCTACTTTACAAAGGATGTTCTTACTTCACAAAGTTGTCCGCAATAGTTAAACTACTCAACTTGAAGGGTAAGTATGGAGCTTCTGATAAGTTCTTTACTGAATTACTAGGATTGTTAAAAAAGATGCTACCTGCTGGTAACGAAATGGTTGAAAAAACTTATCTGGCCAAAAAACTAATAAGAATGATGGGATCAAGATACATGTATGTAGCAACAACTGCATTCTTTATTAGAAGGATCACAAGGAGTTGACTGTTTGTCCAACTTGTGGGATATCAAGATGGAAGGTGGATAATAAGACACATAAAGTGTACGAAAACATTCTGACAAAGGTAATGTGGTACTTTCCAATTATACCAAGACTGCAATGACTCTTTAAGTTAGAAAGTATTTCAAAAGATCTAAGATGGCACGCAACAAGGAGGATAACAGATGGTGTTTTACGTCACCCCGCAGATTCACAGGCATGGCGTACCATAGATGAAAAATTCCCTGAAATTGCTAAAGATCCGAGAAATCTATGGCTAGGAATATCGGCTGATGGGGTTGACGTCAACTCAGGAACTAGGCATCACAGTGTATGACCAGTTTTATCTGTCATATACAACCTTCCTTCATGGTTGTGTATGAAAAGAAAGTTTATCATGTTTTCGGTATTAATAACAGGATACCCAGGAAATGATATCGATGTTTTTTTACAACCGTTGGTTGATGATCTGCATACCTTATTCAAGACAGGGGTTCATACATACGATTCTTCCATAAAAGAAAACTTTAATCTGCGTGCCATTGTGTTATGGATGATAAACGATTACCCTGCACTTGGTACATTATGTGGCTGCCCATACAGTGGATTTAAAGGTTGTGTAGTATGTGGGAAAGATACATACTGTGTTAGACTTTTTGCCTCATCCAAGCAAAGTTATGCTGGACACAGAGGATATCTACCATACAACCATCCGTTCAGAAGGCAAAAGAAGGCGTTTAATGGACAACAAGAATTTCAGCTTGCTCCAAATCCATTGACCGGGGAACAAATATACAACGAGGTACAACATATTAAAAATAAGTAGGGAAAAGGAAAACGAACAAACAATAAGACCTCAAAAAACGAAGAAGATACGAGAGGCAAAGGTGGGAAGATTCGAAAACAAAAAAGGAAAACAACAGAAGAAGAGGGTAGTTCAAGCCAAGTAAATGAAGCATATTGGAAGAAATTCAACATTTGGTATCAAAAGCTAAGGTATTAGAGGCATAATTATGTTCCACATTGTATCGACTTTATGCATGTAGAAAAGAATGTTTGTGAGAGTCTAGTCGGAACTTTGCTAAATGTTCCTGGAAAGATAAAAGATGGAATGAATGCTCGATTGGATCTGGCAAAGTTGGGGATAAAACCAGAGTTGTTTGCTAGGAAAGAAGAAGATAAAACAACACTACCTCCAACAGGGTACACATTAACGAATGCTAAAAAAGACATCTTTTGTGAAACGTTATCCAACATTAGGGTACCACGAGGCTATTGTTCAAATTTCTCTTGTAACACCCCCAAATTGGGTCGCAGCGGAATAAGGGTCTGGGGCGTGTTACTTCTCAGATCAATAACACAAGATGTATTTGCCCCCTTTGCAATACGTTCAATCATGCAACCCACCCACATGATATGCTATTATTAGGTTTGCTTTTCTTTAAATTGTTTGTAGCAAAGAATCATTATCTGACAGAACTAGATAAGATGCAAGCAGAACTGGTAGTGACATTGTGCCTACTCGAGAAGTTCTTTCCTCCGTCATTTTTTGATATTATGATACATTTGACTGTGCACCTAACTAGGGAGGTAAAATTATGTGGTCCCATATGATTTCGGTGGATATATCCCTTCAAAAGATGTATGAAGGTTATTAAAGGACACGTGCGAAACATAAATAAACCAGAGGGATGCATTGCTGAGGAGACTATTGCGGAAGAAACAATAGAGTTTTTTTAGCGAATATCATTAATCCCTAGAATACTTTGGTATCCCACCTGATTAACATGAAACTTATGAAAACGAGGAAGGAAAGCCATTGTCGGCCGACAAATCAAGTGAAGTTTCCGCGGAACTCTTTCAGAAAGCACATTTGTATGTAATACATAATACAGATGAAATTGTACCATATATCGAGTAAGTATTACTAACACATGTCTATTTCGTTACTTAAAATGTTCTATCAAATATAATAATCAAAGACATTGTTTCAGGCGACACAAGCAAGTTTTGAAAACAGAAAACTCGGGTAAACGATTACGGCATTTCGGGAGACATGAGCACAGTAAATTTTTGTAAAGTGGTTACGCGAAGAGGTAATTAATCGTATGTTATTTATAATTGTTTGTTTGTTGTTCCTTAAATTTGAAGCTAATATATACGTGTAATGAAATTCAGGTGGAGAGAGAGTTAGCGATCGACAAAGAAAGTGTATCAGAAACTGTAAGGTGGATATCATATGGACCCAACGCGGCCACCGTAGTGAAATTGCTGCATATAACATCAAGGGGTATACTTTCGTACGAAATGTCAGGAGTGGCAAAGTTTACAGTACAGTGAGGTTAGTGTTGAAGACAATGATATGGACTATCTAAAGAAGTTGAAACCACAAGGACAGTTACTATTATGGTGTTTTAACGAGATATGGGTTACTAGATTTACTGTTTTAGCAAATTCTCTTTTCAAATGATTGGTTAATCACAATTGGTGATGTAAAACGCGATAAACTTGGGTATACATTGGTCGACCTGAATAATTTAGGCCACAAGGTTAATCCATTCGTATTAGCCTCACAAGCACTACAAGTGTTTTATGTGAATGACCCGGTAGATAAAAAAATGTCTATTGTCTTTAAGATACCTCACAAGAATTACAAAGATATGTATAACGAAGTCGATGAGGAATTTAGTACCGTCATTCACCATCGCAATGATAACGTATTGCCTTTTGTAGATCGACATGACTTGGCTAATGAATCATGAGATGACTACAATCGAAAGGACTATGGAGGTGTTGTGATACGAAAATCCAAGTGAACCATGTCATGCTCAAGTTGTCATGCAAATACTCTTGTGAATGATTTCATTTTATCTATTAATTTTTTACATCCTGTTTGGTTTATATGTGTGTATGTGAACTTATTTCGTACTGCCAGGACAATAGTTGTGCTGGCCAGGCATGTCAGCTGTAAGGTTGTTTGGTGGTAATAATGTTAGTTTGTGTATGGTGGAAATTAAGGTTATGATAAGTATGAAGGATGTATGGAAGTTTTGCTGGATAATCCTAATTAATGAAAGTTATGATGTTTATTAAAGTTCAGGTGTTGTTTAGTCTTAATAATGTTTAATTTCTGTCTTTGAATTAAGGTTATGATAAGTATTGTATGAAAGTTTTACTGGATAATCTAAATGACAGTTATGATGTTTAGAACTGGTGAAATAGTTTCATACCTCTTAGGTGTTAAACCTAATACTGCTAAGGTAGTTAAAAACGGCTAAGCTAAGAACTGATAACTGATACATTAATTAAGGATAACACACATTCAATCATTCCACCACTCACCGCACCATCTATCCTTCTCCTCCCCTTTAAACTCTTCCCCCTGTCAATAAACACACATTATTCATTTCTCCATGAAAAGAGTTCAGCTACTGGTATCCCTAACTCTTTTTCCTAAACCCTAATTTCAAATCATGCAATTCAGAACGGTAACTTTTTCTATCTTATTTTTTTTTTCTTATTTCCTGTTTTGCTATTTTTTAGCTCTCTTCTAATTGTGTCCATTATATTGTTTTTTTTAAGCTGACCTGCTCATATGTGTTGCTGTGTGGTTGCTTATCTATCATGTTTCTTAGAATGATATCCTTTTCGAATCCCCTTATTTTCTTAACACATATATAGCAGTTTAGGGGGTGTTTGGATTAAATATTAGATCCCATATGCATTAGCCACATTATGAAGGAGTGTTTGGGAATTCATTGTGAAAACCAAATAACTGATTTTGATCTTGCTAAGGATATTAGGATAGGTAGCAACCCATTCCTCAGGCCATACCCACACATCATTTTTGCTGTCAACATTAGTCAGAGGTTTAATTGAATAGACTTCCTTAAGTATGCATGCTCAGCTTTGTTGTGAACGTAAGAAAACCCTTTTTGGAGAGTTAGATAGTAGCTCAGACAAAAAATCAGACTCATATAGCCAACTTCTCAAATTTGCACTTCTGAGGAGTAGAATATGACTTCAGCCACCTAAGAGTTTTCTCACTGGTCCCACTATTTGTCAGGATAAGTACAAGGACATGGCAGTTTTGGGGTTCAAAATCTAGATGTACTGAGAGTGATGTAAAACCTTCTTGGAAAGACACTAAAAAGGCTAAAGCATGTATGTTGGCTAAAACACAAGCATCCCTGAGGCATTTTAAGGCTAAAGTAGAAGCATGTGGGTCTAAGGCTAAGCTACAAGCATCAACTAAAACACTCATTGTCAAAATCCCTGTACCAATAACAAATTGTGTACTTGGGCTTGCAAATGCTAAAAACAGGGATGCTATTAAAGGCAAGACCTTTGGAGTGAAGATACAATGACTTTTGCTGAAGAGAAGATAGGGAAGAGGAAGCTTAGAAGTGGATAGTGATGTTAATCTACTTTATGATGTTATGTTTTTTGGTCCTTATGTAATGGTAGTAGATGTTAATCTACTATAAAACAATATGCCTGTAACTGAATTTATTATGTTAGAATGGTTTGTATTTGGTTAATGAAGTAATGATGTTATCTTCTATATTGTGTTATCTGCTTATTTTGATTGACAAATGTGTGTTTTGGTTAGGATATTATCTGCTTATACTTAATTTTCTTTTGCAGAAATAATTGACATTAGCTTAGACAGCTCAGATAACAGGAGATGGGCAGCAAAAAAAGCAAGTGCTCTAGTATTTTATGGGCCATCAACACAAGGATTGCTAGATGCTTATGGATGTGACACAATTGAGGAATATCTAGAATGGAACTACTTTCCAAGCACAGACAATGAAAGCACAACCTGGCCCCCACCCCCCCCCCCCCCCCCCCCCCCCCCCCCCCCCCCCCCCGCGCACCACCAAACAAGGGAAACACAGATAAGGATTGCATTGATGACTCTAACTCTGCAATGTCTAAAGGTATTATATGTACCAGTTTGCAAGAAACACAATCCAAACATGTATAGCCCTGTACTAGTCACAGGATGTGTGCTGGGACTAGCAAGTGTTACTACATGGGATGAAATTGAAAAGAAAATGGGAGCCAGGAAATCAAAAACTTGTGCAGATAAGGCAAAGGGGAAAAGAAAGGTGTCATGTGGAAGCTGATCATGTTATAACATGTTTTAGATGTTAGCTTTTGTTTGTGTTTTGTTTAGCAATCAAACTTTATGGTGACTTATGTAATGGTGAAAATCATGTACTTTTTAAAAAACCTATGAATTTGATGTATTGGTATGTTTGGTTTGTGATGTTATTGTCTAGTTTGTGTGTTATTGTAGCTTGCACATTGCATAAGCAGAGGGAGTAAAAGCCACGGTTTAATAAGCAGTTTCTATAAGCACTCTTTAAGCTACTAGCAAAAAATAATGAAGCTTAAACTTCTATATTAAACAGGAATGCATAACATTAACGAATAGGTTACTCTGGCAAGATGGTAAACCGCTTGACTTCCGTAAGGGAGGTCGCCGGTTCGATTCTTGCTGGAGTGTAACATCCTTTTTTATAAGCATTTTTTAAGCTACTAGCCAAAAACAATGAAGCTTTATACTTTTCTATATTAAATACATAAATGCAGTACATTACGGGGGGGGGGGGGGGGTGGGGGGGGGGGGGGGGGGGGGAAAGTTGCTCTGGCAAGATGGTAACCTGCTTGACTTCTGTAAGGGAGGTCGCGGGTTCGATTCTTGGTGGGGTGTAACATCCTTTTTTATTTTCTTGTTATGAATATATTGGTTTTTTTTTTTTAGTCACATACAACTAAGCATAAAGTGACCAAAAGTGTTAATAAGTGTGACCATATAGTGTTTAAAGTGACGAAATGTCTATTTTGTGTGACTATTGATCATCAAATGGCCACATGAATTTGATGTTTGTGTGACCTTTTGTAATATTTAGCCACACAAAGCATGTTTGTTTTGGGTATTTAGTCACATACAACTAAGCATAAAGTGACCAAAAGTGTTAATAAGTGTGACCATATGGTGTTTAAATTGAAGAAATGTGTATTTTGTGTGACTATTGATCATCCAATGGCCACATGAATTTGAAGTTTGTGTGACCTTTTGTAATATTTAGCCACACAAAGCATGTTTGTTTTGGGTATTTAGTCACATACAACTAAGCATAAAGTGACCAAAAGTGTTAATAAGTGTGACCATATGATGTTTAAAGTGAAGAAATGTGTATTTTGTGTGACTAATGTTTATCCAATGGCCACATGAATTTTATGTTTGTGTGGCCATTTGTAAATATTTAGTACACCAAGCATGTTTTTTAGGTGTTTTATTCACATACAATTTAAGCATAAAGTGGCCAAAAGTGTTAATAAATGTGACCATATAGTGTTTAATTGAAGAAATGTGTATTTTGTGTGACTGTTGATCATCCAATGGTCACATGAATTTTATGTTAGTGTGGTCTTTTGTAATATTTAGTCACACAAAGCATGTTTGTTTTGGGATGTTAGTTAACATATAACTAAGCATATAGTAGCCAAAGTATTATTAAGTGTGACCATATTGGTGTTTAAATGTGAAGAAATTGTATTTTGTATGACTGATTGATCATCAATGGCCACATGAATTTGTGGGTTGTGTGACCTTTTGTAATATTTAGCCACACAAGCATGTTTGTTTTGGGTATTTAGTCACATACAACTAAGCATAAAGTGACCAAAAGTGTTAATAAGTGTGACCATATGGTGTTTAAATTGAAGAAATGTGTATTTTGTGTGACTATTGATCATCAAATGGCCACATGAATATTATGATTGTGTGACAAAATGTTTAGTGTGACCATATATGCCATTTGGTCACAGTGTTAGAAGTAAATGTGACTAAACACATTAGCTTTTGGCAAGCTAACACAAACTAAACTTTAGACACACATATTAAGTTACGTGACCATATGTAACGGAATTTGGCTACACTAAAATAATGTGTGACAAAACATTTAGTGTGACCCATTTGTGGCTTTAGTCACATTGTTCAAGTCGCCTGTGACATATATTTGTCACTATTTATATGTATATCGTGACCAATGCTTCAAGCTTACTTGTATTGGTCACACGTTCGAAATTCATATGTGACCAAACAATATTACCAGTTACTTTTAGCCAGCTTGATGTTCGGAATGTTTGTGGAAATACAATTCGAATGGTCAACACGATAAAAATGTTCATGTGGTGACTAATTAGTAATGGTGTCTTTTTGGTACTTTGGTCACATAAATATGTGTATGTATGGCCGTTCCATTTGCCTAGGGACCAAATCCTCTTTTTGTACTAGGTGTACCACAATGATTCCCGGAGTAGTAGTCGCCTTTCTGAGAAACTATTCTGCATTTAGAATGCCTAAGTCTAATCAGCACCGAGGTACTCCTTCTGTAAGAAACTAATGAAAATACCAAGAAAAAGATATGGAGTTAATACCGTTTTCTAACATATTATCACCCTCAAATAGTGGTCCAAGTTAAAACACAAACAAAGCTCTTAAAAGAATTCTTGAAAATTTGGTTAAAGACAATCCTGCTATTTGGTCAAGAAAACTTGATGATGCTATGTGGGCTTTTCGCACTGCCTACAAAACACCTACCGGTACCACGCCATACAAACTAATATCTGAAAAAACTGCCACTTACCATTTGAAATTGAACACCGTGCATATTGGACATTGAAGAATTGCAACCCAGATTTAATTGCCGCTGGTGACAAAAGAATGTTCGAGTTACACGAGTTAGATGAACTTAGACACCAAGCTTATGAAAACTCTCATCTATACAAGGAAAGAACCAAAGTCTCGCATAACAGAAAATTAAGAATGAGAAGAGAATTCAAATAAGGTAAGAAAGTCATGCTATTTCATTCAAAGTATAAATTTAAACAACCGAAACTCAGATCCTGATGGTTAGGACCTTATATAGTGAAACACCATCTGGATATGTTAAACTTTATGGAAAAGATGGAAAGACGTTCATAGTCAATGGCCATCGACTTAAAACTATTCACGAAAGGACAAAGACCAGGGGAAGCAGTCACTCCTTTTTTCCCCAACTATATTACTCCGAAATTACGAGTCTAAGCCCCTAACGACTCTCTTAAAATTAAGCGCTTCTCGAGAGCAACCGTCTTTTCAAATAAGGGTGGTGAGTTCTCTATCCATCTTCACTATATTATTTATTTTCTAAAAAAACAAAAAATATTTTCTTTTTGTATGCTTTTGTATATTTACTCTTATGCAGGTAATTTAGCTCGAAGATATGAAAAATTACGACGTATGCTCAAGATAGCTCTACCTCAGCTATGCATTTCTCTATGCCCCGGGAAGTATCATTTTCCTTTAATTTTATCTCTATTATCAGTTATCACATTGAGGGCAATGTTCAACTTAAGTGTGGAGGGGAGCCAAATAGGAAAAATTAATCATATCCCTCTATGTTTGCCCTGTTAAAAAATTTTCTAGCTGATATTTTATGAAAAATCTTAACTATATATGCTTTCAAAAGTAAAAAATGCTCTTAGTAAGGCAAATCCAACCGGATTGACATTATAGCTAGCACACCCCAATCCACTAAAATTGTGAGAAATCTAAGCCTTTAGAATATTCGGGTATCTACCTTTGGTACCTAAGATAATCGATGCACCTTTAGTTGTTCGAGTTAGGTTTGATTGCAGTTCATATGTGTCTATTTTGTTGTTCCGGATGTGTATGTATGGTGTTGTCACTTTTCTGGACATTGTATGAGTTGAGAATTATGTTTGAGAGAGCAGGTAATTTAAAAGCTCTAGAACTTGTGCTTAATCATCATTTACTAGACCGAAGCCTATCACATGAAATGTATCCTGCAAATCCTTGTTCTTGCAAGCACTCCTTTTAAATGCTATATTGCTGAAATATCTGAAAGTTGAATGAAGAAGCTCTGTGCCAAGCCTTAGTTACCATATGGTAAAAAAAAAATATATGTGTGTTATAGTAGTTCAAAGAAATAAAGGCTTATGTTCGGCGCATGAAGATTGGATCCTCTCTAGTACTAAAGTTCCGCCCTTCGGTCAGGTTTATGTGTTAAGTACAAGCCTATGGTAGCTGTCTAGATTATGTCTGTGCAAATTGAGTGTTCTTCACAATAGCTTATTAAACCCTATCTGAGTGGCTGAGTGAATTTAAAAATCAAACAATATCCATGTGTGAGGTGCTATGTTATATGTCTATGCCTGAAAAGTTATCTAAAATGCAAACTCTTATAAAAATCCAAATTTTCTCCACGTCACGACAAATGATTTTATTTTTCGCTTCCATTGCTTGAGGGCAAGCAATAAGCTAAGTGTGGAGGGATTTGATAACGCCCAAATTATACATATTTCTATGGCGTTATTTATGTATATTTGATCATTTCTCGTGAACTTTTGGTACTTAATTAGCTTGAATTGCTTATAGGTTCACTTGAAGACACTACAGACCCAAGCTCAAGAATCTATACACTTTGGGAGGCGAATACAAGAAAAGTAAAGATTTCTAGCTAAAGTTCAAGATGTGCGCCGCTCTTATAATATTGTGCGCCGCACTTTCCTTTGAAGCCAAAACCGCCGCACTTATAATATTGTGCGCCGCACTTTCTCCCAAAGTCTGAAGAATTAAAGTCTAATAAATGCACCTGCATTAACTCCTCAAAACCGCCGCACTTATTTGTAAGTGCGCCGCACTTCCAGTAAAACCATTAAATGCTATCGCATTAACACCCAAAGTCCGCCGCACTTTTTCCTAAGTGCGCCGCACTTTTCATCCAAACTTGCCTATAAATTGAGGATGAATTTTCATCCTCAAGGCTTTCCAATCTCAATCCCATCTCATTCCAAAAACCATCTCCCACACACACATTTTCCTCCTTTCACCAAAACACCAAGAAACACATCTACCTTTGAAGAAAAAGATCTAAGGATCAAGAACGAAGACGGTTACCTGCTTAATTGTTGAAATAATGGAAGTTTATGTAAAGTCTACTTTTGTTATGAACTCCTTAGCCATGAGAGGCTAAATATCTCATGACTACTCGGTGATGTTATGTAACACCCCAAAATACGATACGCAGCGGAATACAACATTTGGGGTACTACTTCATAATACATGCACACGAGTCCCAGTAAACGTTCAAAGATACGTTTATAAAACAAAATTTATTTCATTTATAAGAAAGATCAGAGTTACAAGGTCCCATAATTAACTTAAAAGCTTCATTTCAAAGACATGTTACGACTCTTCATCCAAAACATTCTTTTGTTTAAATAATCTAACATTTCACCGAGATATAGTCCTTGATATCCGCGTTCCGTCCCATCCAAGCCATCAACAACACCTAATCTGAGATACATGCTTAAAAATGTCAACAAAACGTTGAGTGAATTCCTAGAGTTTACAATTTACAATTAGAACGCATATTTGGTTCAACAAAGCGTATAACATTGCTTACATGGCAAGTTACATAATGATTTCTAACTAAATGAGCCCATGTACCGAAACTTAACACTTTCATCCCGTAAGATAAAATAATGTTCAGGAAGTATGTCACTTCCCCTAATACTAACCACAAAATGTCCGTTACAGGGTGCTCACCAACTGATTCAAACCCCGAACAGGGTTGTCAAACCCAATAGATCTATTTAATGCATTAGCGTTTACCTACAACTAGGCAACTAACAGTCATAAGGTAAAAGGCATATACTGAATAGTAATGGAATCATATTAAGTATCAAAACATATTGCATTCTCATTTTCATAAAACATCAAGTATCCCCCTCGCGGGTTAAAAACATTTAAAAAAGTTCAAAAGCGAGGCTATGAACTTACCTTGATCGATGCTGAAGATCAAATAACCGAAATAATCACGAACTACTCTACAACGAGCTCAACTGCGACCTATAATTTATGTCGCTCGATTACTATACAATAAAGTATGATCGAATAGTGCGTGTGTCACAACTATTGAAATAGCATAAGTAGACATACACATGTGATGAGAAATCTACTTACGCGTCCTAGATCCTAAACTTTACGTAATTGAGTTACGATCATTATTTTATTTATATTATACGTCACTTAATCGAAAACTTTCTATTCTCGGAAACTGATGTGTTTCAAAAGCTTAAAATTTGTAAGACTGAAAATACCGGATAATTATATGGAAATACACAGGTAAAAGTATAACCCACGTATGCAGTATAATCTTTTTAGGTAAGACCAGGTCGTCCACAGGGATTAGAGTAGTGTTTAAATAATCAGAAAGAAAATAGACTTTAACAATTTTGAAAATAATTTTTACTTTACCAATGATAAAAAGTATGACTACTCGGGTAGTTGAAAAATAACTTATAAGTGTTGGAAATGATATGACCACGAAGATGGGGTATTAATTTATAAAGACAATTTCTCGTCAGAAAACGTTTTCACAAATCAACTTGTTAACTTAAGACTTATATTTAGTTAACCAGACCGAATGTGTCACTCAAATAATCCAGTTACTATTTTATCAAAGCTTATTTTGTTTATCAATTTACGAAAGTAGATTTCTTGGTACAGACGTTAAAGACCATAGACAAATCTTTAAAACACATAGATCATAACGTGTCTTTCGACCTATACCGATATGATTATATAATCTAAGTTGATAAGCAAAAGTAGATAAGATGGGATATAACAGGGTTGCAACATAAGCTTAGGATTAAAGCGGTCAAGATCATACCAAACATTTATTCATTATCGTAACTTCATCGAGTAGTCATGAGAGATTTAGCCTCTCATGGATAAGGAGTTCATAACAAAAATACTCATTACATAAATTTCCATTATTTCAATAACAAGGTAAGAAAACTTCTTTGTTCTTGATCGTTAGATCTTTTTCTTTAAGGGAAAAGGTATTTCTTGGTGTTTTGGTGAAAGGGGAAGGATATGTGTGTGTAGAATGTGATAGGTAGTGGGAAATGGTTGTGAGAGGAATGATTTGGTTGAGAAATTTCGTCTTAATTTATAGGAAAATTTTGGTGAAAAGTGCGGCGCACTTACAAATAAGTGTGGCGGTTTTGAGGAGTTAATGCAGGTGCATTTAATGGACTTTAATTCTTTAATCTTTAGGAAAATGTGCGGCGCACAATGTTGTAAGTGCGGCGGTGTTTGAACTTCAGAGGAAAGTGCGGCGCACAATGTAACATGTGCGGCGGACTTCTTGAATTTTGGCTAGAAATCTTTCTTTTCTTGTATTCGTCTCTCAAAGTGTATAGATTCTTGAGCTTGGGCCTTTAGAGTCTTCAAGTGAACCTATAAGCAATTTAAGCTTAATTAAGTATCGAAAGTTCACGAGAAATGATAAAATATATATAAATAACGCCATAGAAAACATGTATAATTTGGGCGTTATCAAATCCCTCCACACTTAGCTTATTGCTTGCCCTCAAGCAATGGAAGCGAGAAAATAAAATCATTTATCGTGACGTGTAGAAAATCTTGATTTTTTATAAGAGATTGCATTTTAGGTAACTTTTTAGGCATAGACATTTAACATAGCACCTTACATAGGGATAGTGTTTGATTTTAAAATTCACTCAGCTACTCAGATAGGATTTAGATATGTTTTTATGTAGAACACTCAATTTGCAAAGACGTAATCTAGACAGCTGCCATAGGCTTGTACTTAACACATAAACTTGACCGATGGATGAAACTTTGGTACTAGAGAGGATCCAATCTTCATGCGCCGAACATAAGCCTTTATTTCTTAGAACGATTATAACACATATTTTTTTTACCTTTCTCTTTTTTTTCATACCATGATGATAATTAAGGCTTGGCACATGACTTCTTCAATCATGTCACACCCCCAGACGGGGCCTGGACGGAATACGTGTCTGAGGGCGTGACGTCATAACAATCCGAACACAAAGCAATAAAGAACGACCACTAATCATTGACGTTTGAAAAAGTATACTCATTGCATAAAAGAAAATTAATTTAGGTTTTACAATCGGTCATAAGAGAGTTAAATGTAGCAGAAACATAATAAAGTTTGACAATGACAACGAGTATATAAATAGATAAGTCTTGAAATTGGCGAAGTCACATAGCACATAGACTCCATTTAGCATCAAGAATCAAGCCAAGCTAAGCACCTAAGAAAACATGTTTAAAACGTCAACATAATGTTGGTGAATTCATAGGTTTAAGTTAATACAAGAGTGGACCACAAGATTTCAAAACACATGCGACTACTATAACAGATACAACATCACATAAAAGTATTTACTGTTACGCTAAGCTCATGACATCGATGCTAATAACAACAGGGCATATCATATCATGCCACATACTACTCTTGCCCTTAACAAATGACGCGTCTTAGGTAAACGAAAGATAACCGAAACTTGTACGACACGCTTTTGAGAGAAAAGACATCCATATGTGTTTGTGTTTTA